>CAUYQV010047819.1:0-10745 GCA_963574575.1 Galagoides demidoff
GCAGGTGCCTGTGGTCCCAGCTACTTGGGAGGCGGAGGCAGGAGACTCACTTGAGCCCAGGAGTTGGAGGTTGCTATGAGCTGTGATGCCATGGCACTCTACCCAGGGGGATAGCTTGAGGCTCCGTCTCAAAAAAAAAAAAAGCTAGCCATCTTGTAACTAATAATTTTATAACTCTAAAATAAAAATTCTCTGTTCTTTCTTCTGCATTTAAAAATAATTTTAACTGGGTGGCGCCTGTGGCTCAGTGAGTAGGGCACGGGCCCCCTATACCAAGGGTGGCAGGTCCAAACCCAGCCCCGGCCAAACTGCAACAAAAAAATAGCCAGGCGTCATGGCGGGTGCCTGTAGTCCCAGCTACTTGGGAGGCTGAGGCAAGAGAATCACCTAAGCCCAGGAGTTGGAGGTTGCTGTGAGCTGTGACTCCATGGCACTCTACCGAGGGTGACAAAGTGAGACTCTCTAAAAATAATAATGATAATTTTAACTCTTAAGCAAATGCAGATTTATGTTGATGTGAAATATATGCAACAGATTATATTTTTTGCTGTAGAGCAGTTGTCCCAACAGTATTTATTTAGAGGAAGGCAAAGGTTCTTTCAGTAGAACATTTGGTGAGTTGTCTGTTCCTAATGTGTCAACTTAGATCTCTTATGAAATTCCCCCCATGCCCTTTGACTTCTATTTTTAGCTTGGTATGCAGCTCTTATTATTGTCATGTATTTTATGTTTTGAGCTCCAATAGGGTGAGTTGTCTATCATCATTCTCTTCTTTTCCCAAAATGATTCTTTGAGTTTTTTATTTTCCAGATGAGTTTTGCTGTCACTCACAAAGTTTGACAAAACGCTCCATTTGAAATTTCAGTGGATATTGCATGAGTTCTGTGTATTGGCTTTGGCTTAAACACTATTCTTATTCCCCTTAGCCATGTGCAAAAGATCATTTCTTCAAATCCTTATTTCTCTTATTAGGGTTCTGTAACTTCCTTCAATGACTGTTGAATGGTAAGTGACACGTCTGTGTGGTGAGACTATATGTGGAGTCTCTTGAAATCAGTCAGTGAAGTCAGGCCTGGGAAACACCCAGAAGCTTTCCACCCGTCCTCCTTATCCATCCAGCTAACCATGTCCTCTGAGCAGGGTCTCTACTTATCCACTCTAATCCTTCCTCTTGTCTCCTGGCTCTCTATCCCTGCTGGTACTAGTTTCCTATGCTGCTATTACAAAGTACGACTAACGGGGTTGCTTAGAATAATAGAAGTTTATTGTGACAGTTTAGGAGGCCAACAGTCTAACATCAAGGTGTTTTCAGGGCCACTCTGCCTCTGAACCTTTGGGGACCCTTCATATCCCTTCCTGGCTTCCACACCGTGCTAGCAATCTCTGGCATTGCCTGGGTTATGGATTTCAGCCCTCAGTCCCCACGTGCTTTCCTCCCTGCGTCTGTCCCTTCACAAGACTGTATTCTAAAAATAAATCAGATGTATGGGATTAAGGACCCTCTACTGTAGTATGATCTCATTTAACTTAGCTGACTACATCTGCAACAACCCTATTTCCAGATAAGGTCACATTCTGAGGTACTAGCACATCTTCTAGGGGGGGACAAGTTCTAGGCTGACATGTTTATCCTGGACCCCCAGTCCCTTGATCTGTTCTTTATCCCCTTCCCCATGGCTCTGGTCCTTTCCTGCTGGAGGGTTCCCCCTGTGCTCTCTGCTGACCTCTTCTGGCCCCTCACAGGCATGACGACCTCAAGGAGATGCTGGACACCAACAAGGACTCCCTCAAGCTGGAGGCCATGAAGAGGATTGTGGCGGTGAGGGGAGGGAGGGGCCTGGGTGTGGGGGCAGTTGTCCTTGGTTTCTCATGGACTTGCCCCTTGACAGTGCTACGCCTCCTCCTTTCCCCTTCCCTACCTTGCCCTCTTGCCTAGATGATCGCCAGGGGGAAGAATGCCTCAGACCTGTTTCCTGCTGTAGTGAAGAATGTGGCCTGTAAGAACATAGAGGTGAGTGCTGCCCCAGAAGTTCTGCCAGAACTAAGGTCAAGCTGGGTTGAGGGTAAGGGAGGAAATGATAAATGCAGCCCTTGGAGGCCCAGTCTGCTCAGAAATGTCACTGATCCAGGAGAAGACACTGTTTATATGTCTCTGAATTAGGTGTGGATCTGGGTACACTTGGGGATGCTCTCCCTACTGGAAGCACATGGGCCCTGGGGAGTGGGGGCCTTTGCCAAGTAACATCCTGCTGAGAAAGCTCCTGTCCCCAGGTGAAGAAGCTCGTCTATGTGTACCTGGTACGCTATGCTGAGGAGCAGCAAGACCTGGCTCTACTGTCCATCTCCACCTTCCAACGTGGCCTAAAGGTCAGAGATCTCAGTTTGCCTTCTGGGGAGTGGGCCTCATTGGTGCCATATTACAAAAGTGGGCCTGGGGGAGGCCGTGAACACAGGAGCAGGCTTGCAGGCCCCTTCCTACCTGCCTAAGTTGGGGGTCTGAGGCACAGGAGAGGCCAGGCTCAAGTGGGAGAGATGCCTCTCCTCTGGGTAGCCTGTGGTATGAGGCCTCTGGTGTGAACCACATGAGCCCCTGACAGTGGAGAATCTTTACAGTAGAGAGCTCCTCAGCCCTCACCCGTTTGTGTACAAGTATGAACTGTATGGAATCAACCTTTAGAGGACCAGACGAATCCCCTGCTCTTTTCACCTTTCCTTTTATCTTGTAGACCTGTAGTTGCATTCACGTGTGGTAGGTGTATGCTTTTCTGGTAGTCTGTGGTACCTTCAGGGTAAAGGGAGCCATATGAACACTGTTCCGTTTACTCTCCATACAGATTTTCCAGCTCTGATTACAACCATTAACTCTTCTATTCCTTCCATGCTTTTAGTTCAAATTGCTGTGAGAGGGATTCTAACAGGTTTCCAGCTTATCTTTTCATATCCAGCAATTTCACTATCTTTTCATATCCAGCAATTTCACAGGTTGTAGGGCAGACTGAGAAGTGACTTCACCCATCCAGGGCTGACCCCTTGCTCTTTCTGCTATGGCCAGCAGGAGAGGTTGATAGAGCCTGCTTCTTTGGGGTGAGGTAGAAAGTGTGATCCCTTGCACGATGTAGTTCATTCATTTAGCATATACCATACATTGTGCCAGGCTCCTTTTATAAGTCACAACCATGGGATCCATCTTATATAGGCAAGTAATCTTTTCATTTGAATCAGGGTTAAATCATTTCATAAAAACTATTCTAGAATTGCTACATAGATTTTACATTTACCTATAGTTTCTACAATCTGTTCCTAACCTTTTAGAAACCAGCACTCATTTAGTCTAAATCAATGCAGTAATTTCTCTAGAAGAGTGGTCAGAAAAAATTCTGTAAAGTACCAAATAGTTTTTTAGACCAAATAGACCAAACAGTCTCAATTAAGCAACTACTCAGTTTTGCCTTTATGGTGCAAAAGTAGCTGTGAACAAAGCAGGCATGGCTTTTTTTTTTTTTTTTGAGACAGAGCCTCAAGCTGTCGCCCTGAGTAGAGTGCGTGGCATCACAGCTAACAGCAACCTCCAACTCCTGGGCTCAAGCCATTCTCCTGCCTCCGCCTCCCAAGTAGCTGGGACTACAGGTGCCTGCCACAACACCCAGCTATTTTTTGGTTGTAGCCGTCATTGTTGTTTGGTGGGCCCAGGCTGGATTTGAACCCGCCAGCTCAGGTGTATGTGGCTGGCACCTCAGCTGCTTAAGCCACAGGCACTGAGCTGACATGGTTGTGTTCTAATAAATTCTTATGAAAAATAGGCAACAGGCCAGGCACAGTGGCTCATACCTGTAATCCTAGTACTTTGGGAGGCCAGTGCAGGAGGCTTGCTTGGGGCCAGGGCTTCAAGGCCAGTCTGGACAACATAGCAAGACCCTGGCTCCACAAAAAATGGAAAAAAAAACTTAGCTGAGTGTGGTGGCACACACCTGTAGTCATAGCTACTCAAGAGGCTGAGCCAGAAGAACCACTTGAGCCCAGAAGTTTGAGGTCTAGGGTCTGTGACTGCACAACTGTACTCCAGCCTGCAAAATCTTGTCTTAAAACAACAACAACAGGCAGCAGACACATTTGGCCTGAGGGCCATAGTGTGCCAACTTTGCCTACACCATCTTTGACAAGTCGTTTCCAGTGAGAGACTTCACTTCTTCATAAAACGGCTTGCTCCATCTTAAGACAACTACATCTCTCTGGGTTTTTTCTTTAACCATTGTATTGTGTTGAAACTCCATAGCTATAACTTTCTTTTTTTTGAGACAGAGTCTTACTTCATCCCCCTGGGTAGTGTGCTGTGGTATCATAGCTCATAGCAACCTCAAACTCTTGGGCTCAAGTGATTCTCTTGTCTCAGCCTCTCAAGTAGCTGGGACTACAGGCACTTGCCACAACACCTGGCTATTTTTAGAGATGGGGTCTTGCTCTTGCTCAGGCTGGTCTCAAACCTGTGAACTCAGGCGATCTACCCACCTCAGCCTCCCAGAGTGCTAGGATTACAGGTGTGAGCCACTGTGCCAGGCCTCATAGCTATAATTTTTTTAAAGTTTGTTTCATATTTGTTACAAAAGTCATAAAGAATATAATGAGTATTAAAAATCCAGCATAAGAAATGAAACATTTATCAAACAGGCAAAGCTGCCTATGTATTTTCCCATTTCATTCATATTTATGTGTTTATTCTCCTACTACTTATTTACATATTCCCAAACACTATAAAATATTGTTTTATATGTGGTATCATACTATGCTATATGTGTTATATGTACTGTACATGTTCCTATATACGTGCTATATGCGTTCCTCTACAACTCATTTTTATTACTGATTTTTGGCCTCCTAAATGTTGAAACCTGTCATTTCAATTCAGCCATCTCCCTTCCTTTTATCAACACAGTCTGAGGCCATGTTCCTCTGTTAAAAGACTGCTCATGGAGGCTCAGCACCTGTGGCTCAAGTGGCTAAGGCGCCAGCCACATACACCTAAGGTGGCAGGTTCGAATCCAGCCCGGGCCCGCCAAACAACGATGGCTGCAACCGAAAAAAAAAAATAGCCAGGTGTTGTGGCGGGCACCTGTGGTCCCAGCAACTTGGGAGGCGGAGGCAGGAGACTCTCTTGAGCCTAGGAGTTGGAGGTTGCTGTGAGCTATGCCATGGCACTCTACCCAGGCTCTGTTTCAAAAAAAAAAAAAGACTGCGCATGGAGCAAAACCTCTGGATGGCAAGCAGATAATTGAGGTCTCTTTATATACTGTCTTAGTGCAATGGATCCTTTGACTCCTCTAGGAAACCCCACTATATTTCATTTTATTGTTTTAACATAGGGTCCAAGCGAGGTGATTGTGAATCTTAATTTGGCCCCTCCTGACTTTGTGTCTTCTTTTAAGATGCTGAGAAGTCATTTAGACCAGGGCAAAAGACTTCAAGTCTGGAGGATAGCATGTTCCCAGATTGACACTGATGTGTTAATAAACCTTCTCCAAATGCAACATTTTAGCAAGTTGGGGATCCACCTAACTGTACAGGCAGCTGGTATTTTCCCAATTTGTTAGGAAGGATGTTATTCAATAGCAAAACAACAAAAATTAACACCTTTCATGCACAAAGAGCTGTGCATAATAAAGAGATAAAATAGACATGAATTCTGCTCTTAAAATGCTTACATATTAGGTGAAACCAAAGGCCTACATAAAAAATGATAACGAGAAAACAAACAAACACAAATGACAATGAGGAAATGCCACAAGATTCTTACAAACACCTTGCTGAAATCAGGGTACATAGTACTACCAGCTCAGTTACCTTCTCAAAAGAAAAACACATTCTTTCAGTAACTTTATGAGAATCTGTAATCATTTCCAAATAAAATACTAACTAAAGAAAGGAAAATGGATTTTAGCAATTGATGTGACATAATTTGTCTCTAAGGAAATATAGACTCCCCTTTAAATAAAAACTTCTAACCCATATGTTTAAGAATCAATTCCAGAATTTTGCCAGGGATTATCATTAATCTTACTGTAATTATGGGGATCTTCTCTTTCTCCATTTTAGAAAATCAAAATCAGCGTAATATCCTTCTTTAGTGTTCTAGTACCCTCTTTTTGCCCATCATTCTCCACAATTAGCAGTACAGGCTACCTTTTTTTATTGTGCTTCAGTTCACTGCACTTCACAGATATTGCACTTTTTACAAACTGAAGATTGGTAGTAACCGTGCATCAATTGAGTCTGTTGGTGCCATTTTTCTAATAGCATGTGCTCACTTTGTATCTTTGTGTCACGTTTTGGCAATTCTTGCAATTCTTGCAGTATCCCAAACTTTTTAATATCATCATATCTGTTTTATGCTATGTCATCAGTGATCTTTGATGTTAGTTACTACTGTAATTGTTTTGGGGTGCCACAAACTGTGCCCATGTAAGATAATGAAGTTAAGTGATAGATGTGTATTCTAAGTACTCAATGGACATACCATTCTCCTATCACTTTCCTTGTCTTTGGGCCTCCTTGTTCTCAAAGATACAAAAATATTGAAATTAAGCCAATTAATAACTCTACAATGGCGTCTAACAAGTGTTCAAGTAAAAGAAAAAGCCACATATCTCTCACTTTAAATCAAAAGCTACAAATGATTAGGTTTAAGGAAGTCATGTTGAAAGCCAAGCTAGGCCAAAAGCTAGGCCTTTTGTACTAACTAGTTAGCTAGGTTGTGGATGAAAGGAAAAGTTCTTGAAGGAAATTAAAAATGGTACTCCAGGGCAGTGCAGTGGTTGATACCTATAATCCTAGCACTCTTGGAGGCTGAGGTGGGAGGATCACTTGAGCTCAGGAGTTTTGAGAGCAGACTGAGCAAGAGCAAGACCCCATCTCTGCTGAAGATAGAAAAAATCAGCGAGGCACAACTGTGCGTGACTGTCTTCCCAGCTACTTGAGAGGCTGAGGTAAGAGCATCACCTGAGTCCAGGACTGTTTGAGGTTGCTGTGAGCTGTGATGATGCCACCATACCCTAGTTCTGGTGACAAGAGCAAGACCGTCTGAAAAAAAAAAAAAAGGACTACTCTAGTAAACATGTAAGAAAGTGAGACAGCTGGCTTAGCATCTGTAGCACAGTGGTTATGGAACTGGTTACGGTGGCAGCCATGTGCACCTAGGTTGGTGGGTTCGAGCCCCGCCTGGGCCAGCCTAACAACAATGACAACTGTAATAAGAAAATAGCCAGGCATTGTGGCGGATGCCTGTAGTCCTGGCTACTTGGTAGGCTGAGGCAAGAGAATCGCTTAAACCTAAGAGTTGGAGGTTGCTGTGAGTTATGATGCCACTGCAGTCTACAGAGGGCAACACAGTGACACTATCTCAAAAATAAAATAAAATAAAAAGAAAGTGAGACAGTTTCTTGCAGAAGATATGGGAAAGTTTGAGTGGTCTGGTTAGACGATCACACCAGCCACAACATTCCTTTAAGCCAAAGCCTAAACCAGATCAAGGCCCTAACTGTCTTCAATTCTGTGAAGGCTGAGAGAGGCCAGGAAGCTTCAGGAAAATAGTTAGAAGCTAGCAGAGATAGGTTCATGAGGCTGAAGCAAAGAAGCCGTCTCTTTAATATAAAAGTGCAAGGTGAGGCAGCAAGTTATTGAGAATATATAGCACAGGTAAATGGCTACCCTCAATCACAAATTCTGTGTAGATGATATAGCCTTCTATTGAAAGAAGATGGCATCTAGGACTTCCCTAACTAGAGAAAAATTAATGCCTGACTCCAATGCTTCAAAGGACAGGTCTTGTTAAGGGTAGATTCAACTAGTTTCTTTAAGTTGAAGCCAACGCTCATTTACCACTTGGAAAATCCTAGGGCCCTTAAGAATTATGCTAAATCCACTGTGCTCTCTTTATAAATGAAACAACAAAGTCAGGATGACAGCACATCTGTTTATAGCATGGCTTACTGAATATTTGAAGCACACTGTTGAAAGATTCCTTTCATAATATTGCTGCTTATTGACAATGCACCTGGTCACCCAAGAACTCTGATGGACATATACAAAGAGATGAAAATTATTTTCATGCTTGCTAATGCATCTGTTCTGTAGCCCATGGAACAAGACGTAATTTCTGTTACTTCAAATAATATTTCTACTTTCAAATATTATTTAAAAAATACATTTCCTAAAGCTATAGATAGTTGATTCCTCTGATGGATCTGGGTAATGTAGATTGAAACATTCTGGAAAAGATTCACCATTTCGATGTCATTAAGTCATCCCAGAACTTTGGGAGACTGGGGTGGGAGGATTGCTTGAGGCCAGGAGTTTGAGACCAGACTGAGAAAGAACAAGATCCTAGCTCTACAAAAATATAGAAAAAATGATGGTGGGCACCTGTAGTTCTAGCTATTTGGAAGGCTGAGGCAGGAGTTCCAGCCTGCAGTGAGCTACAATGACACCACTGCTCTCTAGCCTGGCCAATAATAGAGTGAGACTTTTTCTCAAAAACGAAAGCAACATTTGTGATTCATGGAAGGAGGTCAAAAGATCAACATTAACAGGACTTTGGAAGAAGTTGATTTCAAGCATCATGGATGACTTGGAGGGGTTCAAGACTTCAGTGGAGAAGTAACTGCAGATGTGATGAAAATAGTAAGAGAACTAGAATTAGAGGTGGAACCTGAAGATATGACTGGCTGCAATCCCATGATAGAACTTGAATAGATGAGGAGTTAGTTCTTACAGATGAGCAAAGAAAGTGACTTCTTGAGACAGAATCTACTGCTGAAGATGCTGTGAACCTTGTTGAAATGACAACAAAGAATTTAGACAGGGGCAGCACCTGTGGCTCAAAGGAGTAGGGCACCCGCCCCATATGCTGGAGGTGGCGGGTTCAAACCCAGCCCCGGCCAAAAACTGCAAAAAAAAAAAAAAGTTTAAAGAAAGAATTTAGACTGTTACATAAACTTAGTTGATAAAGGAGCAGAACAATTTCAGAGGATTGACTCTGATTTTGAAAGAAGTTCTACTGTGGGTAAAATGCTATCAAACAGCATCACGTGCTTCACATGTTGCAGAGAAATCTTTTGTGAACTGAAGAGATAGTTGATGTGGCCACCTTCATTCATTGTTGTCTTACTGTAAGGAATTGCCACAGCCACCCCAACTTTCAGCAACTATCACCCTCCTCAGTCAGCAGCCATCAGTACTGAGGCAGGACCCTCCACCAGGAAAAAGGTCATGACTCTGACTCGTTGAAGGCTCAGGTGCTAAGTGTTTTTTAGCAATATTTTCAAATTAAGGCATGTGCATTGTCTTTTACAGATAATGCTGTTGCATGCAATAGACTAGTGTATTGTAAATATAACTTTGATACTCTATACTGGGAAACCCCACAATTTGTGAGACTGGCTTAGTTTGCTTTATTGTGGTGGTCTGGAATTAAACCTGTAATATCTCTGAGGTATGCCTGTAACGGTTACCTGTGGGTTGTGACCCCTTTGGGGGTCTCCTGCATATCAGATATTTACATTACAATTTGTAACAGTAGCAAAATTACAGTTATGAAGTAGCAACGAAAATAACTTTGTGGTTGGGTGTCACCACAACATGAGGAACCGTATTAAAGGGTCACAGCATTAGGAAGGTTGAGAACCACTGCTGTAACTTACAACTGATGCTACTGCTGCTGCTAGTGGGTAGATAGTTCTGGCTGTATAGCATGTGATAGCAGTTAAGAGGGGCCTACGGTCTTACTCTGTGTTAAATGCTATGGAAGAAGAGTAGCTTTTGAGCGATTGCTGGGAGAGGACTGCAAGGATGAACTCTTTGGAAGGGAGACAATCTTGCACCTGCTGGACTGTCACCTCAGGCATAAACACAAAGATATCTTCCCCCTCCCCCAGAAACAGGAGATATTTCAGGACCTTTAGGTGTTCTGAATGTTTTCTCTTTGTGAAAGTGAAGCTCCTCATTGCAAACTTGTTCAGGTGTCAGATTTCTGCAGCCAGAGCAAAGTGTCAGTGCCCATTCAGGTGCCCATCACTGGCACGTTACCCAGGCTCACGTCAGGAGGTAGGGAAGCGAGAGCTGGTGGTAGCTGAGGACAGTGACTTCCCAAGATGTGGCCTCCCGCATCAGGGCATTTCTCACGGTTTTCCCTGTACCTCTGCCCCTAGGACCCCAACCAGTTGATACGTGCCAGTGCCCTCCGTGTCCTCTCCAGCATCCGTGTGCCCATCATAGTGCCCATCATGATGCTAGCCATCAAGGAAGCCGCCTCGGACATGTCACCTTATGTGCGGAAAACAGCTGCCCATGCCATCCCTAAACTCTACAGGTAACGCCCCCACTCTCAGGGGACTGGCTTCTAAGCCGCTCCCCCCCCCACCCTCAAGTCTTGCAGGGAGCTCCTCAAAGGGGTTAAGACCTTTTGGGGGTGGCTCAGCGCCCGTGGCTCAATCGGCTAAGGCGCCAGCCACGTACACCTAAGGTGGCAGGTTCGAATCCCCAGCCCGCGCCCGCCAAACAACAATGATGGCTGCAACCAAAAAATGGCCGGGCGTTGTGGCGGGCGCCTGTAGTCCCAGCTACTTGGGAGGCTGAGGCGGGAGGCTGAGGCAGGAGACTCGCTTGAGCCCAGGAGTTGGAGGTTGCTGTGAGCTGTGATGCCATGGCACTCTACCCAGGGGGATAGCTTGAGGCTCCATCTCAAAAAAAAAAAAAAG
>CAUYQV010047821.1:0-12721 GCA_963574575.1 Galagoides demidoff
CGGGCGCCTGTGGTCCCAGCTACTTGGGAGGCGGAGGCAGGAGACTCACTTGAGCCCAGGAGTTGGAGGTTGCTATGAGCTGTGATGCCATGGCACTCTACCCAGGGGGATAGCTTGAGGCTCTGTCTCCAAAAAAAAAAAGAAAGAGCTCAGGAAAATTCACCTCAAAATAAGACCCCTGGGTATAGAGAATATTTAGAATTAAAAGGCCCTTAGAAATCAACAGATCTTGGAAGGAGATTTCCCTCTATCTACATAAACCAGACAGATGTATGAAAAGAACAGTTCACTTCTCCACCCTTATTTCAAGATCAAGAATGCAACCAGACCTGGCCCAAATCATTTTAAATATAATACCAGTGTCTCTGGTTAATTTAATTTGCAAAGAGAGTCATATATAAGTCAATCTGTTTTCTGCATTCATTCTTTCATTCTTCCCCCCAGCAACCATTTATTTCCCCTTAATAGAACCACCTCTACAGAATTCCTCATGTCCCCTGAGGGTGTAAGAATTTTGGACTTCATTGGGATATTGGGTGATCACTCTGATTCTCCCCCGTACATGGTAAATAAATCTTTCTGCCTTAACTGTGAGTTGATCTTTCAGCAAACTTTAGGGGAAAGGGGACATTTCCCCTCACCCCCATGGTGTTATTGCTTGGATGTGGAAGTGAAAAAGGGAAGTATCCAAGGTGATCCCCAGGCCTCTGGTCAAGGACAAGTGGATGGAGTTAGAGCCAGTCACTAAATTTCAGGACACAGGAGGACGCCCAGGTGTACAGACCATGGACGGGCTCAGATGCAACACAGACCCGTGAACGCCCCAAGTACATGTGGTCAGCAGGCAGTGGGAGGGTTCAATAAAAACAGTTAACAATAACATCAGATAAATTGGGGGCATTTGGCAGCATCTGATGAAGAGGGCACACGACCAACATTTAACATCTGAGACAGCGGAGGATTCACAGCTGGTAAAGGGAAGAGCCAGTGAGACAAAAAGAAAACCAAGAGGGATCAGGAAGAACACGGAGTGGGGGTCGGCTGAATCGACCCAGTGGAACAAGGCGCATGGGGACAGAATAGTGAACTCTGGATTTAGTGCCCTGTGGCCTTGGTGATAAAATGCAGGTAGAGTAATGGAGCCTGGTGGGGAAGTTGAAGACAGAATAGAAGGAAAAAGGGAGCACAGTGAGTCTCACTTCTAGAGACTGGCTGTGAAGGTGAGAGGACGGAGGAAGGGCCGGTGCCTGTAGCTCAGTGGGTAGGGCGCCAGCCACGTACACTGAGGCCATGTGTTCAAACCTGGCCTTGGCCTGCTAAACAACTATGACGACAACAACAACAACAACAACAAAATAGCTGGGTGTTGTGGCGGGCACCTGTAGTCCCAGCTACTTGGGAGGCTGAGGTAAAAGAATCGATTAAGACCATGAGTTTGAGGTGACTGTGAGCTGTGATGCCACAGCACTCTACCCAGGATGACATAGTGAGACTGTCTCAAAAAAACTTAAAAAGGACAAAAGAATGTGGTTGGAGGGGAAATTGGAATCAAGGCAGAAATTCTCATAAGAATTTGGTGGTGGCTCGGCGCCTGCAGCTCAAGTGGTTAAGGTGCCAGCCACATACACCTAAGGTGGCAGGTTCGAATCCAACCTGGGCCCACCAAACAACAATGATGGCTGCAACAAAAAAAACAGCCAGGCACTTGTGGTCCCAGCTACTTGGGAAGCTGAGGCAAGAGACTTGCTTGAGCCCAGGAGTTGGAAGTTGCTGTGAGCTGTGATGCCATGGCACTCTACTCAGGAAGAGAGCTTGAGGCTCTGTCTCAAAAAAAAAAAAAAAAAGAATTTAGTGGCAATTTATGAAAAGGAGAAGTTGAAGACTCAGAACATAGGTAGGGATGAGATTCAGGGCATAGCTAGAGCTTTGGCTTTGGGCAGTGGTTCTTAACCTTCCTAATGACCCTTTAATACAGTTCCTGTGGGTTTCGACCCACAGCTTGAGAACCACTGTGACAAATCCTTCCTCTACTGTCTTCAGTACAGCAGGGTAGGAAGAGACAAGACAAGAGAAAGTGAGGTGACTGGAGCTCCAATTTCTCAATAAATTTGGTGCCCATAACTCAGTGCTTAGGGCACTGGCCACATCCACTGAGGCTGGCAGGTTGGAACCCGGCCTAGGGCCTGCTAAACAACAATGACAACTACAACAAAAATATAGCCAGACGTTGTGGGTGCCTGTAGTCCCAGAGGGCAACTAGTGAGACTCTGTTTCAAAATAGTAAACAAAAAAAAAATTTGGTGATAACTCCACTAGCTAAAAGTGAGAGAGATGGAGGAGCTCTGAGATTTAAGAAAAAAACTGGCTCTGCGCTCGTAGTTCAGTGGTTATAGCGCCAGTCACGTACACCGAGGGTGGCAGGTTTGAACCCAGCCCAGGCCAGGTAAACAACAATAACAACAAAACAGCCAGGCATTGTGGTGGGCACCTGTAGGGAGGCTGAGGCAAGAGAATCACTTAAGCCCAAGAGTTTTAAGCCCAAGAGTTTGAGGTTGCTGTGAGCTGTGACATCAGAGCACTCTACGCTGAGTGACATAGTGAGATTATCTCAAAAAAAAAAAAAAAAAAAAAAAAGAAAGAAAAGAAAAGGAAAATAAGAAAAACTGAGCTCTGTAGTATTTTTCAACCTTTTCATCTCATGGCACACTTGACCCTATAGTTAAACTTCTGTGGTAGAGTTAAATTATTTATATTCATAAAAAAAAGAGCAAAAATAAAAAGACTATACTTGCTGTGCTTTGAACTTCTTTCTAAAATAATTTAATTAATGATCTTTAAAAAACATTCACAGCATACCTAAGATCCTCTCACAGCACAGTAATTGAAAATCACTGCTCTCAAGAAATGTATTCAGCTTTACCAGACAGAATCGAGGTGACCACGATGGACTGTAGCCCCAGTGGCCAGCTGCATGGCTTTCTCCCACAGTACCCAGTGTCCACATGTGACGCTAAGTAGATGAAAGGTTCATGTGGGGCTGGAAACTTCCAGAATGAAGGAAGAACAGAGAGCAAAGGAACTTAGGACAGGTTCGCAAGTTTAGAAGTGCCAGACCCTAGCAACTAAGGTGCATGGACAGGGAAGGGAGGTCAGAAGGGGGCAGTGTGGATAAAGATGGAGGAAGAGGTCAACTGATTCATGGAGCCATGAGGTCAAGCCACCAGGAAGACAGACTCAGGTGGGACACCACCACAGACATGAAACGCATTAACACTCTGTTATCTGCCTAGCAGGGCACACACCATGCTAAGTGATGATTTTTTTTTTTTTAGATAGTGTCTCATTTTGTTGCCCTCAGTAGAGTGCCATAGCATCACAGCTCACAGCAACCTCCAGCTCTTGGGCTTAGGCAATTCTCTTGCCTCAGCCTTCTGAGTAGCTGGGACTACAGGCACCTGCCCTGATGCTCAGCTATTTTTGTTGTTGTTGCAGTTGGGCAGGGGCCGGGGCTGGGTTCGAACCCTCCACCCTCGGTATATGGGGCCGGAGTCCTACTCACTGAGCCACAGGCGCTGTCCCTGAGTTACGATGTTTCAATGTTGTGTGGCAGCATGCATGATGAAGAACTGACTTTGCACATGCGTGCTAAAGGCCTGGGGAAACCAGAAAAAAATTCCCAGCGTTCCAGTGTGTGTCACTGTTGTAGGTATTGAATGATGCACCAAACTGATGCAGGGCTCACCCTCCAGGGACTTACTCTTTCGGGAGGGAAGAGCAACTCAGGCCCCAGGGTCCACACAATTCATCACGGTTGGATTGCGTGAGCTGTGGAATTTGAGACCAGCCTGAGCAAGAGTGAACCCTATCTCTACTCAAAATAGAACAAATTAGCTGAGCATAGTGGCCCAGGTGTGCGCCTGTAGGCCTAGCTACTCGGGAGGCAGGAGGACCCCTTGAACCCAGGAGTTCAAGGCTGCTGTGAACTATGATGATGCCTCTGCACTCTACCTGGGGGTAACAGAACGAGACTGTCTCAAAAACAAAACAAAACTAGGAATTAATTAAATAAAAGTACCTACATTGTTGAGAAAGTGGTCTCTAAGTTTTTTAATTATTTATTTTTAGTAAGTCTCACCATGTCACCCTCTGTAGCATGCTGTGGTGTCACAGTTCACAGCAACCTCCAACTCCTCGGCTTAAGCGATTCTCTTGCTTCAGTCTCCCGAGTAGCTGGGACTACAGGTGCCCACCACAATACCCGGCTATTTTTTGGTTGCAGTTTTCATTGTTTAGCAGGCTGGGGCTGGGCTCAAACCCACCAGCATTGGTGTATGTGGCCAGCACCCTACTCACTGAGCTACGGACTCCAAGCCCATAAGCTTTCTTTCATCCTCTGTGGCAGCAGCCATGCTGGCTGTGCAAACTCCCCTTATTTGCAATCATCTTGGTCAGAGATGTCCCAGAAGATCACTCGGATAATTGTGCTTGAGAAAAATGCTTCACCTGGTAACAATTAGTTAAAACGTATTGCATATCCATCAATACAATGGGCCAGACATCGCACTGGCAGCACTTACAATGGGTAATATTGTGTCCATATTCCAGGTCAGGAAACTGATGTCTAAGGAAATTACTCAAAGATTTTTTTTTTTTTTTTTTTGCAGTTTTTGGCCGGAGCTGGGTTTGAACCCGCCACCTCCAGCATATGGGGCCGGTGCCCTACTCCTTTGAGCCACAGGCCCCTACTCCTTTGAGCCACAGGCGCTGCCCCTCAAAGATCATTTTGCTGGTTAGTGGTAAAGGCAGGTTCAGATCTAGCTGTTCCTCCATCTCCTTTCATAGGAAAGATACGTAGTAACACATTTAGGGCGGCGCCTGTGGCTAGAAGGAGTAGGGCTCTAGCTCCATGTGCCGGAGGTGGTGGGTTCAAACCCAGCCCCAGCCAAAACCTGCAAAACAACAACAACAACAACAACAACAAAAAGAACACATTTATCCTTAGGATTTGATGGAGAAAACTGAATGTTTTCTTTCTCTCAGTGTTAAACATATAATCACATCAAGTTTTTAATACAAACATGTTTATAATTGCACTTTTTTTTGAGACAGTCTCAAGCTGTCACCCTGGGTAGAGTGCTGTAGCATCATAGAACCTCCAACTCTTGGGCTCAAGCGATCCTCTCGCCTCCTTTTTTCTATTTTTAGTAGAGATGGGGGACTCACTCTTGCTCAGGCTAGTCTCGAACTCCTGACCTCAAGCAATCCACCTGCCTCAGCCTCCCAGAGTGCTAGGATTACAGGCGTGAGCCACCGCACCCCGCCAATATAACTGCACTATTTATGACAGCACAAAGTTCTCCAACAGCCACAAACTGGGAACCAGGTAAGAAAACAATGCCATATCACACTGACGGAATACCATATTGCTACGAACATGATTCGAAGGTATACAAGGAATAAATCTACATAAAAATCTATATGAAATTATTGCTGGTTAAAATATGTTAACTTACTGAATTTTTTTTGGGGGGGGGCGCAGTTTTTGGCCAGGGCTGGGTTTGAACCCACCACCTCCAGCATATGGGGCCAGCGCCCTACTCCTTTGAGCCACAGGCACCACCCACTGAAATATTTAAAACCTTTTCTCAAATTTCAGATCCATACTGGAGAGGGTCCTTAGTGCTATCCCCTTTTATTTTTTTATTTTTTATTTTTTGGCTGGGGCTGGGTTTGAACCCACCACCTCTGGCTTATGAGGCCAGTGCCTTACTCCTTTGAGCCACAGTGCCACCCAAGACCCTTTGTTTCATAGACTAGGCAACTGAGGCACTGTGCATGCTCAAATACCATGGTGAAAAATCAACAGGCAGAGGTAGACTTGGGTGACATTAATTTTCCTTTTTATTTTTTTGAGACAGAGTCTCATTATGTCGTCCTTGGTAGAGTCCCGTAGTGTCACAGCTCACAGCAACCTCTAACTTGTGGGCTTAAGCAATTGTCCTGAGTAGCTGGGACCACAGGCACCCACCACAACACCCAGATTTTTTTTTGGTTACAGTTGTCATTGTTGTTTAGCTGGCTCAGGCAGGGTTCGAACCTGCCAGCCTCAGTGTATGTGGCTAGCGCCCTAACCACTGAGCTATGGGCGCTGAGCCTAATTTTCCTCTCTTGATATCACGTTGGAATCATTTACCAAAAAGTGTGATCACTAAAGCCTGACATATTAACTCATGCTACTATCTGATAAGCAAAGATGACATCCCTGAACTGTGGGAAAAACAAACGTATAGGCATCTTTCTCTACTTGGGTCCAGTCTCACTTCCTGGGGCTCTGCAAGTTCAGACTTTTTTGTTTTTGCAGTTTTGGGCCAGGGCTGGGTTTGAACCCACCACCTCCGGCATATGGGGTCGGCCCATCTGTCCTCTTCTCCATGAATCAATCCCCCCATTGACCTGTTTTTATAGATCAGGGACCAGGACTATCTCACAACCGAGTGAATAAAGATGAAGCAGCCACAAGAAGAAATGTGAACGCATGTAGTAACACGTGACCTTAGTTTCCAGAAAGCCACGGAGTTAAAACGACAGGGTTTTGCGGAAAGAACACCCCAGCCCTCCCCTAGCCCTGGAAAGAATTCATTCCACAGGAAAAGAAAACACAGGGTAAGCACTCCAGCCAAACACACCATGCTCTGGGAAAGATGTCAAGAGTCCTCCTCTTGAATCTCTGGTGTCAAATAAAATGTGATTTTTTTTGTTATTTAATAGAGTTATGACTAGATGTTTTTCATATTTGCACGTTTCCTAAGGTTTTGCAGAGCCTACATCTGTCTTTACTTTCTTAGAAGACCCTTGTACTTTGAACACTCAGGTTGAAAAGTCAGGGTACATGTGAAACTTACTAAATGTAGAATATAAACGTCTTAACACAATAACTAAGAAAATGCCATGAGGGCTATGTTAACCAGTTTGGTGAGAGTATTTCAAATGTTATATAAAACCAGCACATTGTACCCCATGATGGCATTAAATCATAGCTGTGTACATTAATTTAAAAAAACAAATAAAAACTCAAGATTTTTCTTCCAGGTCCTGGATATTCTTCAGTTCACTTTGGGTCCTTAAAATGTTTTTCAAACATATTTTAACATAGAATTTTGATATAACTTTGAGAAAATTCTTTGAAAATACTAAATCTTCAAGTACTAAATCCTCTAAGTTTAAGATACTTTATGTAAGTCAAAGAATAAACATTTGGAATAATTTAAAATATATCAATTCTGTTTTAAAGTCAAAGATTAAATGTTCAGAATAATTTAAATTATATCAATTGTTTC
This sequence comes from Galagoides demidoff, assembly GCA_963574575.1. NCBI lineage: Eukaryota > Metazoa > Chordata > Mammalia > Primates > Galagidae > Galagoides > Galagoides demidoff. The sequence continues at coordinate 7,338 of CAUYQV010047821.1, forward strand.
ATTTATTTAGAGACAGAGTCTCACTCAGTCACCCTGGGTAGAGTGCTGTGGCATCCTAGCTCACAGCAACCTTAAACTCTTGGACTCAAGTGATCCTCTTGCCTCAGCTTCTCAACCTTAATCTATTAAAGTGACATGGTAGAGGTCAGAAATGATGTCACATTGAATGAGGGGTTGACACTAAACTCTTGTCCCAACACAAAAAAAAATTTTCAACGCTTACCTGAGCCGAGAGTCCTTAAAGGTGTCCAGATAGGCAGGATAGCTCCATCCAATTTTACTCCCTTTACATCGGAGCTCTACAGTTTGCCCCGCCGACAGGCTCAGGGTAGCAGCAGGTTTCTGGAAGCGACCTTTATCCATCACTTGCATCATGATAGACGGTGTCTTTGGTGTTGAGTCCGCTGCGTCCCTGTCCTTTATTTTGGGAATTTTGGGCTTCACCTTTTTGTTGGCAGGTTTGATTCTATTCTCTCCTGGCTCTTTTGCACGCTTGTTCTTGGGAGGGTGTTGGCCAGCAACTATAAATGTGAGAAGAGAGCAGAGGGGGACAGAGTGACAGTCACAGAGCAGCTGATGACTTTTTTTTTTGCAGGTTTTTTTTTTTTTTTTTTTTGGCTGGAGCTGAGTTTGAACCCACCACCTCCAGCATATGGGGCCGGTGTCCTATTCCTTTGAGCCACAGGCACTGCCTGACTTTTTTTTTTTATTGTTGGGGATTCATTGAGAAACCAGGTTACACTGATTACATTTGTTAGGTAAAGTCCCTCTTACAATTATGTCCTGTCCTCAGAAAGTGTGGCACACCAAGACCCCATCCCCCCCCTCCTTCCCCCTCTCTGCACTTCCTTCCCCCCCTTCCCTCCTTCTTTCTGTTAGAGCAGATCACTTTTATTTTTTTTGAGACAGCAGTTCAAGCTCTCACCCTGGGTAGAGTGCCATGGCATCACAGCTCACAACAACCTCCAACTCCTGGGCTCAAGTGATTCTCCTACCTCTATCTCCCAAATAGCTGGAACTACAGGCACCCGGCACAATGCTATTATTTTGGTCATTGTTGTTTGGAAGCTGTCATTGTTGTTTGGCGGGCTCAGGCTGGACTCAAACCCGCCAGCTCAGGTGTATGTGGCTGGAGCCTTAGGCGCTTGAGCCACAGGCGCCAAGCCCAGATAACTTTTTTAATACTTCCCCCCTCATGTCAAAATTATTTTTAGTAATAATCACATGGTAACCTTTATTTTTTTATTCATTCTTTAGTGTTTAAAGCAATTAATTAAAAAGAAATATACAGTAGAACCTCCATAGTTGACCACCTCCCAACATTGATTACCTCCTAAAGGAGACCTGATTTTTATCAAGTGGACATGCCCCATATGTACATATGGGTACAATTGTCCTAGGTCCATATGTTGACCAGTTTACTACAGTTCCTTGAGTGGTCAACTTAGAGGTTCTATTATATTTCAGCTTCAGAGATATCATTCAAATTTAGCAAAATAGTTCGAGTATAAACTACAATTTGCCCTTACAAAAATATTATTCCTTAATGTTCATACACTGGGTCACAATCTCCAGGTGGTCACGTGTAATGGCAGAACTCAAGGCAATCAGGTCTTTTTTTTTGTCTTTGCAATCTCTGTTATCATTGTTCATTTGGGGGCTTTTTTGCATTTTTTATTTTAAGACAGAGTCTCAATCTGTCTCCCCAGGTAGAGTGCTGTGGCATCAGAGCTCACACCAACCTCAAACTTTTGGGCTCAAGCCACCCTCTTGCCTCAGCTTCCCAAGTAGCTGGGACTACAGGTGCCCAACATAACACCAGGCTAGTCTTTGTACTTTTAGTAGAGAGGGGGTCTCACTCTTGCTGGGGCTAATCTCAAACTCCTGAGCTCAAGTGATCCACCAGCCTCTGCCTCCAAAAGGGCTAGGATTATGGGTGTGAGCCACCACGCTTGGCCATTATTCATTTTGAATTTACTATTTAAACATAGGAATACGTAAGCCTCACAGAGGCTGGATACAAACCGTACTGAAAATACACTCAAAACATTTCCAATCATAACTCCAAACAAATAAGGAACACGAAATCTACCTTTGTCCACGTAGAGCACAACGTTTATTAAAGAACAAGACTAAATGTACACCACCTTAAAGCTTATTACAACTCAACAGTTAACTGGAGCCATGGTTTAGAATCGAGCCAACAAAATATTTTTAGGAGGAGAGCATCTCATCACCAAAATTATTGGGTTGCCAGCAAACCAGTGATAATAAAGCTAACTAAATTTCGGTTGGCTTTATTATTATTTTTGCCTTTCCCACAGGCAAGGAACCCCTTTTTGCCTGCAACCCTGGAAGATCGCTCCCACTACCCTGCCCTGGGGAAGGCTACCAGGCTCCAGAAATCTCAGCCAGGGCCCCTGCAGCCTTGCAGTGTGTCCACACAGCAAAGACAAAAAAGGGAACCTTGACATAAACCCACAGAATTACAAACTGTCCAAACTTACAGGATCCTTAGAGACCATTTAGGTAAGCTCATATTGCAGCGTCCGTGCCGCTGCGTCACTAGCGCAGGCAAGAAACAGCCGGTACTCGGATTGAAAGCACAAGCTCGCAAGAAATGAAGCGCCCCGGAGGTGCAGGAGGGCCCGACCCCCAGCACCCTCTGCCATGGCTATTTATTGAGGGGATAACAGGTGTGGGGAGTGCCCAGCAATGAAGTAAAAGGGCTACGTGCTCAAGGATCGCCACGTGCTCCTGTCCCACGAGCTCCACTCCCACACAAATGTTCAAGATTCAACACCTGCTCACTAACGAGTGACCCGTCTCATCTGCTCCCAAAGCGCTGAGCTACCGAGGGCCCCGGCTGCAAAACATCTCTGGGCTCCTATATTGTAGATTAAAAAATAAAGGAGGCCTTAAAAATAATCAATTGCACAGTCACTCAGCTGGTTAGTGGCAGAATGCAAGAATTCAGGCCTCAATTCCAAAGTGCTTGTTTCATGGTATGGAGATAAACATCATTTTTTAATATATATATATAGTTTCAGATTTAATATAGGGTACAAATGATTAAGTTACATCGTTTGCATGTGTTAGGTAACACAAAAATACAGGACACTTCATGAATTTTCATGTCAGCCCTGAGCGGGAGCCATACTAATAATCTTCTCTGTATTGACCCAATTTTAGTACATGTACTGTCAAAGCAAGCACTCTATGTTTTAAATAAATATACAAACCGTGGCCAATAGAGAGAATTACAGGACAATTGCATGACATGGGGAAATGTGGTAACTCAAAAGAAAATTATAATCAAACACTCAGGCCAGCTCATCATCTATAGCTCAGCAGTTAGGGTGCCAGCCACATACACCAGAGCTGGTGGGTTTGAACCCAGCCGGGCCTGCCAAACAATGACAACTACAGCCAAAAAAGAATAGCCAGGAGTTGTGGCAGGTGCCTGTAGTCCCAGCTACTTGGGAAGCTGAGGCAAGAGAATCATTTAAGTCCAAGAGTTTGAGGTTGCTGTGAGCTGTGATGCCATGGCCCTCACAGAGGGGAACACAGTGAGACTCAGTCTCAAAAAAAAAAAACAAAAAACACCCCCAAAACAAAAAACCTCAGGCCAGGTGTGTTGGTTCACACTTGTAAACCCAGCACTGGGGAGGCTGAGACAGGAGGACTGCTTGAGGACAGGAGTTTAAAACTAGCTGGGGCAATGTAGCAAGACCCCACCTGTAAAAACTCATCTGCTTTGGATTCAACTATGTAACCACGAAACTTGGCCTCTTTTCTGTTACCCTTTGACATGTGACACAAGAGCCACTTACCCTCCACTTTTGGTTCAGCCTTGCCCAGCTCTGGAACCAATCCTGCTCTTACGACCTCTCAGTGCCAACAAACAGCCCTCACAAATTCACAACCGATTAATATCATCATTGACTTCAAGCGTAGGCCTACCATTTACTATCTGTGTGACATTAGGAAGTGTCTTACCTTCTCCTGTCTTAGTTTCCGCATCTGTAAATTGAGAATGATAGGGTGACAATAACTATATCATGGATTGTCACAGGAATTAAGTGAATTAATATTTAAATGCTGAGAATAGCATTTGAGCCACGATCAGTAATTGCAAGCTAAGTGCGACTCAGTTTATGGTTGTCGTGTGTGATCTTCATGACAAACTCCTGGTGGAGGCAAAGCAGCTGTTATTGTTTTAAGTTTACAGATGCCAAGAGTTGCACTCTCGGTTATCCAGAGGGTATTAAAGAATCTCTGACTCTAAGTCTGCAGCTTTGTCTGGTTCATGCTGTTGCTTTTCAGTCCACTTAGAGGTTAGGACAGTGTTGCAGTTTCATTTACAAACATCTTTGTTTGATAGGACGAGAAATTCCAAGTCAAACAGAACTGGATGCTGGGGCTAGGGGCCCAACCTTCCTGGAAGAGGGGGAGGTCCTGTTCTGAGGCACACATTAGAATCCCCAAGTGAGGAGATGCTGGTCAAAAACTTGTCTCCAAAATGAATGAATAAATATTACAAAGAGGAAGGACAAAGGAACTGTGATTATTCAGCAACGACTCAGAGTTACAACCAGACCTTACTCATGAGGAGTGATCTGAGGCCAGGTGCAGTGGCTCACGCCTGTAACCCAGCACTCTGGGAGGGCGAAGTGGAAGGATTGTTTGAGGCCAGGAGTCTGAGACTAGCCTGAGCAAGCCTGAGACCCCACCCCCAGCTGATATCTACTAACAATAGAAAAATTAGCTGGGTATAGAGCAAGTGCCGGTAGTCCCAGCTACTTGGGAGGCTGAGGCAGGAGGCACTCGTGAGCCCAAGAGTTTGAGGTTGCTGTGAGCTATGACGCCAGGGCCCTCTACCCAGGGTGACAGAGTGACACTGTCTCAAAAAAAAAAAAAAGTGATCTGACTATTAACATCTCTAATTCTATAAAGCTGTGTTGGAAGAGAAACTAAATTCATTAGGAGAATCAGTGACTGCTGCTTAGATGGGGGTTGGGCGTTAAACAGTCGTTAATATCCAAGAGCTGCGTGGTTTTCCCTTTCCTAGTAGACAGTTTAAGGGGAAAGGGCAGCCCTGAGGGCAGCACCTAAGTAACCACACTACAAATTCTCTGAGCAGCCCCCTTGTCTCCCAATCGGTTATATAACCGGGGAGACAGCCACTCTTATTTTCCCGTCCTTCAGAAACACCCCCACAGAACACACACACTTTTCCATGAACAAAGCTGAGAAGGGGGAAGGTGACACTAGGAAGATGAAAATGTATCCGGCTAAGGCGCCAGCCACGTACACCTAAGGTGTTGGGTTCAAATCCCCAGCCTGGGCCCGCCAAACAACAATGACGGCTGCAACCAAAAAAT
>CAUYQV010047823.1:0-42962 GCA_963574575.1 Galagoides demidoff
GTTTTTGCTCTCCATTTCTCCTCATCCTTGTGTGCTTGGGCAGTTCTGCTTTGTCTTCAACATCAGAGATCCTTTCTTCTGCCTGCTCCATTCTGTTACTGAGGGATTCTACCATATTTTTCAGATCTTTGAGGGCTGCAATCTCTTGCCTCAGTGTTTCAAAATATTTGGTCATTTTATCTTTGAAATCATTGAATTCTTGAGACAGCTTTTGAATAGAGTGAAATTCTAAATCCCTCCTTTCCTCCAATCTGTTAATCTTATTAGCTATCCAGATTCTGAACTCAATTTCTGTCATCTCAGCCATCTGTATATGGATGAGATCTTCAATAGCATCTGTCCCATCCTTCCTTGGGGGAGTTGATCTACTCTGGTTATTCTGTACCAGAGTTTCCCACTGATTCTTCCCCATGCTGGGTTTGCACCATTTGAAGACCATACCAAAACTGTTCTGCCAGTGACTGCCACCGGAGAAGGTGCCGGCTTCCTCAGTTTGTCTGGAGAGACAGAATTTGTCTGCCTGGAAAAGCCTCAGGGGTGTGAGCCTTATTGTTCCCCACTGCTGTGGCTGGTGCTCTTCACCTTGGTGTACTGCTGCTCCAATGTGGTTCCTTCTCAACTGACCGTCCTCTTGCAGATCTCAGCCACCGGGCCTTGAGTTCCAGGAATGCAGCTGGATCAGTCCTCGGTGTGCGCTGCTGGGTTTTTCTGGCAGGTGGGGGGAGCAACCAGCAGCCTCATGGGGACTGCAGGGCTGGGACAGTCCTTGTTGCATGCTGCTGGGGTTTCCTGGTGGGTGCAGGAGCAAGCGGCATCCTCACATTTTAGCCTCCCAAATAGCTGGGGCTTACAATTAAAATATTCTATTCCCATAATGCTCAGTTTAAAAGAAGACAAAAACCCACCATGCCCAGATAATTTTTTCTATATTTGGTAGAGATGGGGTTTTGCTCTTGCTCAGGTTTATCTCAAACTCTTGACCTCAAGTAATCCACTTGCCTGAGCCTCCCAGAGTACTAGGATTATGGGTATGACCCACTGCACCTGACCACTCACAGTGTTTTTAAATTCAATTTATGATCTCTTCTTTGACTCATTGGCAATTTAGCAGTGTTTAGTTGTTATTTATTTGTGAATTTTCCCTATTTCTTTCTGTTACTGATTTCTAATTTTATTCCATTACTACCAAAGAACATACTTCATACAATTGCAATCTTTTAAAATTTATTGAAACTTATTTTTTGTACTAATATGTCGTTTATTCTGGAGAATATTCCATGTACACTTGGGATAAATGTTTATTCTCCTTTTGTTGGGTGGAATGCTCTCTAGATGTTTCTTAGGTTTTATTGATTTATAGTGTTCTTCAGGTATTCTGCTTCCTTGGTAATCTTTGTATTTTTCTGTTCAGTACTGAACATGGGATATTAATGTCTCCTACTATTATTTTAGAATTGCTTATTTCTCATTTCAGTTCTGCCAATTTATGCTTCATCTATTTTGGGGTTCTATGTTAGGGGAGTTTATGCTTATAATTGTTACATAAAGCAAATGTGTTAAATAATCTAATGGAAGAATACCTTTTGGCTAATATTTTAATAGTTTAGATCTGATAATGAATTCCCTGAGAAGCTTTATATTATTGTTCTCTATTGGTTTTTGTCTTCTTTTAAATTGAGCATTATGGGAAATGGGTATTTTAATTGTGAGGCTGCTAGCATCTTTATCCAGAGATTTGTTGCCATTTTTGTCTTTCATGAAACTGTTTTCATGAAAGGCAAGATTACATTTAGCCTCTCCTGATTGAGTTGTTGTTGTGGCTTCTTGATTATCAATGTATTCATGTTCATAAATATGGGACATTTAATTAGTAAACATCTATGATATTCTTTGAATTAATAAAAATACATACTGTATAATATCAATCACATAAAATATATGCTCAGCTGTATGTATTTTACACAAGGACTTAGGCAGACATGTGAAACTCTAAGTTAGTGCTATTGTGGATGATTATTTTGTTTTTGTGTTTTCCATTTTTCAATAATGTACATATTGTGCATATTAACTTATAAAAATTGGAAGAAAATAAATATTATTTAAAATATCATTGGTTCCTTGCCTGAATGGCTAAGGTTGGTAAGAATAGTAGTGTCATTTCTGGCCATTAGGCAATATCTTACAAATTTTCTTAATTATGGTCCTGGTAAAATGACTACCTCTGACACTGGAAAGGTAAATAAAGGTTCCCAAAGTAGAAATGAGAAACTCTAATAGTTACTTAGGAACAATAAGAGCAGTTGCCTTTTTGTAAGGAATAACATCTAGTTATTCAGACAGAGTATAATAAGTACATATTCAAATACTTGATAAAAAGAATTATATAAAATTGAATTGTAAATGTTTAAAGGATGTTTGAGGCTGTGTTTCCTGTCCATGTCCCACCTTAACAGTTTTTTGCAGAGTTATGAGTCTTGCAAATGAGATATATACCGGAGACTTTAGCTACTATCTGACTAAAATTTCTCTAACAATGTCATCTGAGAATAGTTTTTAAGTTTGTTTACTCTGATGGATCATAGCCTGCAAATTTTTCATCAAGCTGCATTTCAGAGAAATTGGAGAGACTGAGTGCAGTCTTGGTGTCTTCATAAGAACCTATCTGACTGGAGGGAAACCCAGATTTCTCCCAATATGTCTTTTCAGGGACTGGTACTTTACCTGATGTTTGTTCAAGGTTTCATAGAAGTAATAGGGAGTAACCAGATTGTCTTTAATTTGCTAAAAAAAAAAATTGAATATGGATGAGAGCAGCCTGTTTAACATACTGACCAGCCAGGATACTTCCTTTTGCTTTATGAATTTGTTCCCTAAGGGTAGTAGCAAAGCATCTAACAAAGCTTGAATGTGCTCATGCTGCTTACTTGAAATAACAGCAGCTGTTAGGAAATTCTGTTGTTTCCATATCATGCTGAAATCATGAACCACACCAAAGGCATGTATGTTGTCTGTGTATGTTAGACCTATTTTGCTATCTGGAAAGCTAGACTTAAGCAAAGAAATGCTGCTAATTGTGCTACCTTGGCTTCAGGAAGGTTATTATATACAAAGAGCTCATGGTAAGTAGTGACAGCATATCCAACATGAAAATATACATGTTTAGTTTCAAGATATGACCACTCTACAAAGAATTCCAATTCTGGGTTTGTAAAGGAGTTTCAAGGAGATCAAAGGGAAACAGATAAAGTTCTTAGGTTAATTAGGTTCTCCCTTCTCTGGAAGAGAGAATAGATTAACTGGATTAAGAGTATGAAACTATTAAAGAAGATATACAAATGACCAATAAGTGCATGAAAAGATAGATACTCAACAGTAGTAATCATTAGTTAAATTCAAATTAAAACTACATTAAGATACTACTTCACATCCCCTAGGATGACTATAATAAAAAAAAAAACATGGGAAATAACAAGTGTAAGGTTGTGGAAAATGAAACCCTGTCTATTGCTGGCAGGACTATAAAATGGTGCAGTCATTGTAGAACAGTTTGGCAGTTCTTCAAAAGGTAAAATATAGAGTTACCCAGAAATTCCATTCATATATGTTGTTTGTGTGTGTGTGTGTATATATATATATATATATATCCCATATAATCCCAAATAATCAAAAACCTATCCTCAAAGAAAATCCTGTGCACAAATGTTTAAGTAACATTATTTATAATACCCAAAATGTGGATACAAACCAATCATCCATCAACTGGTATACAAATAAACAAAAGTGGTATGTCCATATAATGGAATAATATATTATTTAGCCATAAAGAAAGAGTGAAGTAATGATGCATGCTATAATATAGAAAACCCTTGAAAACATTATGCTAAGTATAAGAAGCCAGACATAGAAGGCCACATAGTTTATGATTTCATTTACATGAAATGTTCAAAATAGATAAATCCATAGAGAAGTTTATTGGTTGCCAGGAGGAGAATGGGGAATGATTGTTTAGTGTTATGGGGTTTTTCTCTGGGGCACTGAAAATGTTCTGGAATTAGATGGTGACAGTGGTTGCATAATATTGTGAATATACTGAAAATTACTGAATTGTATACTTTAAAAGGGTAACTTTTAATGGAATGTGTATTATATCTTTAAAAAAGTGAAATACTGCTATGGGCTCCTATATATGGTGATATGAGCTGAGAACAGAAGCAACAGTTCATGTGATATAAGTCTGCAAGGAAATGCTGAATGTTTTTTGTGAGGAAAAGGATCTGAACTTCACTAAGTACTACTAGGTGGATATACACTATAACAACTAAGACCCCAAGATTAAATGTAGCTGCAGGTAGTGCCCTTAGACAAGAAGGATATGTTTAGCTATGGGGTGGAGAAAGATTAGAATACTCAATGAGTCTCTGTTTTCCATTCTGTTTCTGAGATAAAACAATAAGAACTTAGTTATCACCTTTACATATAAATAAAAACAGACAGTGTAATTTGGGAGTGGCCCAAAACAGGAGGCTTTGAGTTGGTCAAAGGCAAACTCTATAACAACTTTCCAAGGCAGAAGCTCAGAGAAATCATTTTTAGTGATGTCACAGAGGGTGCCATCTAATTCAGATAAAGTTGGACTCCACTATGTGAAATACTCTATAAATCCCAGAAATCTAAATTGTCTTTTGGTAAAAAGGCACGGGCAATTTTATTTTATTTTTTTTTAATTTAAGATTAACATGAGGGTACAAATGTTTGTATTTGTTAGGTAAGGTCCCTGTTGCAGGTGTGTCCTGCACCCAGGAGTTGAGCCATATCTCCTTATATTGGGCCCATTAGGTGAGAGCACACCAAACCTTCTCCCTCCTCCCTCTCCTTCCTCCTCTTCCCCCCAACTTGAACTGAATTGAGTTTTTCTCTTGTGTGGGCATGTATTAGTTTGTCTACTGATTTCATATTAGTATTGAGTACATTGTTCATGTTTCTTGTGCAAGGGCAATTTTAAATGGCCATATTTCTATCTGATGAAAGGGATTTGGTTCCCTAGGATATACCATGGCTTAGATAATGAACCTGGGTCTAAGGAAATAGTAGTTTATCCTTGCAAACTTTATGTCCTTTTATATGCAAAGTTTCCAAGAGATGAAAAGAGTCCTCTTGAGAAAAGGTTAGATCAGGTGAATATAAGAGCAAATTACCTATTCTTAGGTCAAGGAATCAGGGAAATTGTAAGTCTTAGAGATTATGATTGAGAAGCTAATAGAAACGAGGGGTACTTTGGAGTAGCTTTGTGACATCACTGAATTGAGTAAATAGAGGACTCAAGAGTTCACAGAAATTGAGGGATACCCCATAGGATGGTGTACCAGTTTATCAGAGTCTGAGAGACCAAGAACGAATCTTTTGGGTATATACCTAATAGTAGCTTTCCATTAAGCCAAAAGGTAGAAGAATGGAAGGACCAAAGAAAAAGATATGTTGAGAAATTAAGGATCCCAAAGGGCCAGGCAAAGAGTTAGAGAGAGGGAATGAATCTGTTTGATTGGTAAGTCCCATCATTGAGACTTTTTATTATTATAAGGAAAGATGGTGGAAAACTAGAAGGAATTAATGGTGGAGAATGTGGCTCCAGTGTCTATTAAAAAAGAGACCGGGAGAGAGGCAGAGCATGATGGCAGATGGGATAGACGTTTAGCTTAGCTTTCCAAGAACAACATGTGAGAGTGAGTGGGCTAGGTCTTTTCCAGTGTGGAATATTAGTGTAGACAGATAGTTTGGGGTGTGCAGCAAAGTGGTGGATTGCTGGACTTGAAATGTAATCAAGAGCTGCAGAGACTGCCAGAAAAATTTCTGTGCCACTGCTAAAACTACAGCCAGCAGTGGTGGCAACCAGCCTCTCCCCCAGGAAGAGTTATAATCCCCAGTTCATGGGGAAACTAGGAGTTATGTGGAAAGATTGGTGAAGTGTGGACTACTGAGCAGAATTTGGCAGTCAGATAGGGGACCTGTCTGGAGTGGCACTGCCAGGGCTAGGCTAAGGTGACCAGACGTCCCACTTTTGGCAGGACAGTCCTGATTTTTAACAATTTGTCCCGCATCCCGCGTCTCTTTAAAAAGGTCCCAATTTTTGGAAAGAATGCACAACAAGCTAGGGAACAGCTGGAGAATGGGAAGGGAATATATGGTTTTTGGCTGCTTAAAAGGTTAATGTAACTCCATTTGGGAATGAAGAGGTTAATGTAACTTCATTTGGAAATGAAAAGGCTAATGTAAACTCCCTACTCCCCTCCTGGGCAAGGTTGCCCAGGTGGAATCAGTATCAGGAGACTGGCTCCCTCCCTTGCTTCTAGGCAAGGACAATTAGCTCAGAAGGAGCCAAACTGTCTGGAACAAACAAGTATCCCCCCCACCCTGAGTAAGGTGACCAGATGTCCCACTTTTGGCGGGACAGTCCTGATTTTTAACAATTTGTCCCATGTCCCATGTGTTTTTAAAAAGTGCCAATTTTTGGAAAGAATGCACGACAAGCCAGGGAATGTGGGAGAACAGGAAGGGAATATATGGTTTTTGGCTGCCATGTGGCTATTTCACCAGGATATGAGTTTTATATTATTTTTGTTAATTTTATAATGTTAAACTTTAATAATAACAAATCATTGTTGAGAACTGATTATCCAGAACTGCTTATCAAAGTTTGCATTGTTGTCAGGCCCCACCCCCCTCAATGGTGTCCTGCTTTACCAATGTTAAAATCTGGTCACCTTAGGCTAGGTGGCTGGAGAGATACTCAGGTGAGAAGTATCAGGAAGCAGACATATTTTGAAATTTTGGAAATGGGGACTGCCACAGGCACGTTTTGCAAGGGCCCAGTGTGGGATGTGAGTTTCACCTGCAGGCAAGAAATCCTGCACCCAAAGCAGGTCCAGGGTACCCCGCACTTCACGGAAACTGTTGCAGGGAGAATTTGTGAAACCTGCCTGTGAAGATTTTTTGAGATCAGTGGAATCAACACCTCGGTAGGGTCTAAGCGCCAACGAGGTAGCCAGGCAACCACCTAAAACAGTGTTAACCATAAATCAGGTATAAGCCTGAGAACCACTCATGGCGCCACCTGGTGTGCAGAAAGTATATTGCAACATAAATATATTCCTACTAAAGTTGATCTCCATGGCATACATAAAGTTGTATGTTTTATGTATGCTGTAGGGATCAACTTTAGTAGGAATATATTTTATATGATATAAGAATAATATTTTTGTTGGTGGTGCCATTTTCTTCCTTTATTTTTTTTTTGCTCATTCTTTTTGCTCTTTTGCAGTTTTTCCTTTTCTTTCTTGTAGGAGTTATTGTTAAATCTTTTTAAAATTATTATTAATACTATTTTTTTCTTTTCCTCTTCTTCCCGTCTTATGGTTGCTGAGAGTGCTTACACCAGGCTATTAGAGTTTATTTTATTTTATTTATTTTTTTGTTATGTCTGTTTGCTTGTATATTTGTTTCTGATTGTTTAGCATCTGTGTGCTTATATGTCTGGTTGCTTTTTTGCTTGTTTATTTGTTCATTTTGTTTCAACATGTCATGTGTTTTGTTAAATCCTTAGGTTGGCTATTTTCCCTAATCCCAATTTTTACATTCAGGAAGAACAAGGGGGAATGCAGGATGATGGCTGACTAGAGCCAGCTTTCAAGGGAGAGATAATGGCCAAAAAGAACCCAACAAAGCCAAAGGGTGGGAGCTAAGCTCAGAGAAGAGATAGATAATTGCACGTCTTCTCTGCTGAGGCAAGCTGCGACTCCAAGGAAACAAATTTCAGGCACAGAACTCATCCCAAAGAGGACATGTGTCTGTCCCCTCCTCCAAGGGAGTTGCTTGCTCGCTGTGGGATCACTACTAGTGAGCAGTGAACTGAGGTTCTCTTCTCTTACCCCACCAGAGCAACTAGCTGGAAGCTGGGACTCCTTCTCCAGAGATTCCTGCTGTGAGCCTAGGAATTCCCTTGTCTGGCAGGAAGTTTGAACAAATATTTTCCCTGCCATCTTGACTTCCAGTCTACCCTTCCCCCCTTGCCTGGTGGTCTAGAAGTCCAACCCCTGCAGAGACCAGAATATCTGCACTACTTGGCTAGGACTGGACATTGCATAGATGGTGGCAGTGTAGCTATGCTGTATCTGTGAATCCAGTAACAGTGCAGAAAAACACAGAGGAGAAGATGTTTGGCCTGGCTCTGAGAAAGTGTATCTCAGCAGCAAGTGGAGGCTTGGGTCTTTGCGCAATGGGTGGAGACTTGGGAACTGCTGAGGTGCAGGAACCTAAGTGGAGAAATCTCGCACCCAACATCAGAATTAATCGAGCAATCCTGCAGGGGTCTAATTTTGGAGAGTTGCCTCCCCAACTCTGTGGACTGCCAGAGTGAGCCAGACCTCGTCCTATAGGGATGCCATAGCTTCAGAACAGCAGGGGCAAAGGTGCGTTGGCTGAGTGAGAAATACATTTGCTGTCTACATATCTTCAGGTTTAGACTGAGCTCAAGTGGAACACTCCCTCGTTGCCATTGAATACCTGAGGCAAGCAGACTTCAGTTTCCACTGCTGGCTGGTGGCAGAGAGGAGGAGGCACTGGCTTTACTTTGACTCTAGCAGGCACAAAGCACTGGCACATTTGCTTATTGGATAGAACTGGGCCACAGAGACTGGGTTAACAGAGACTGGCAGTGGGGTTACCAGAGACTGGAGTTACCAGAGTCCACTGGTGAAGGAGGAGCAAGATGGGGAAAGAGGCATTAGCCTCCTTGGTCCAAAGCTTCTACTGGATGGGCCTTTCTGCCTCCACAGAGCACCGGAGTGAGCTGCACTTGAGCTACCAGTAGACTCCTGCTATCTAGTTGCTGGAGACCTTTTGAACTCTCCTGCAAGAGAGTGGGTGCTGATTGGGACAATTGGTTTGGAACTCTTGAACTAGACAAATAAACCGAGGACCCTCCAAGGTGGTACCCTGGTTCTGTTGTACTGGGAAGGTTTGATTTTCTTCTTCCAGTTAGTGCTTGTGGGGGGGCAGGATGTCTTAGTTGCTTGTATTTCTCCACACCTGAGACCTCAACCCAGAGGCACTGATTCACGAGGATTGAACAGAGATCAGCTGAATACAAAACAGAGCCACTTAGCCCCACCACACCAAGCAGGTCTCCAGAGTCTCAGACTGTAGTACTGTACAGGTCCTTTGTGAAGCTGTAGAGAAAATGCTGCAGTCACCAGTCCCAGCTCTTTGGTAAAGGGCTGGGAAACCACAACCCCCAAAGCCCCCCAAATACAATTTCACCTTACCTGCTCATCTAGCTAAACACTGAAAAACAATCATAGGACGGAATCAGTGGGAAAACTCTGGCAACATGAATAATCAGAGCAGATCAACTCCCATAAGGAACAAGAAGCCAGCCACACCAGAGGATACCGTTCAAAAACAGATGGCTGAGATGTCAGAAATCAAATTTAGAATTTGGATCACAAATAAGATTAATGGAATGGAAGTAAAGTTGGAATTAGAAATTCTGGGAATAATTAAAAAGTTGTCTCAAGAATTCAAAGACAAAATAACCAGAGATTTTGGCACATTGAGAAAAGAAGTTTCAGCCTTCCAAGATATGAGAAATACAGTAGAATGCCTCAGTAACAGAATGGAGCAGGCAGAAGAAAGAATTTCTGACATCGAAGACAAAGCTTTTGAAAGCTCCCAAACACACAAAGAAGAAGAGAAGCTAGAGCAAAAATGGATCATTCTCTCAGAGAGCTCTGGGATAATTCAAAGAAAACTAATATTTGCCTTATAGGAATTCCTGAAGGCAATGAGGTTGCTTTGAAAGGTACAGATGCTCTACTCCAAGAGACAATCGAGGAGAACTTCCCAAACATTGCAAGAGATTTTGAAATTCAGATAGCAGACAGTTTCAAAACCCCAGCATGTTTCAATCCAAATAAAGCATCTCCCAGACATATTATAATTAACTTCACCGAAGTTACTATGAAGGAGAAGACACTGCAAGCAGCCAGACATAAGAAAACCATAACCTACAAGGGGAAGAATATTATAATGACTGCAGATCTCTCTGCTGAAACTTTTCAAGCTAGAAGAGGATGGTTATCTACCTTTAACCTCTTAAAATAAAACAATTTTCAACCCAGGTTTCTGTATCCAGCTAAATTTAGTTTCACTTATGATAGAGAAATTAAATACTTTAATGATATTCACATGCCAAAGAAATTTGCCATAACTGAACCAGCTCTCTGGGATATTCTCAGACCCATTCTCCACAATGACCACCACAATGCTTTACCAGCAAAGTAAACTCACTCAGAAATTTTTGATCAAAACCCAACATCCACAGTGGTGAAAGGATTAAAAATGTCCACTGGACTTTTGAAAAACTTGACACCTAAAATAATACCAGGCTTATCACTACTCTCAATTAATGTGAATGGCTTAAATGGCCCTATAAAGAGGCACAGGTTGGCTGACTGGATACAGAAACTCAGGACAGATATCTGCTGCGTACAGGAGTTTCATCTTACCTTAAAAGATAAACATAGACTCAGGGTGAAGGGATGGTCATCTATAATTCAGGCAAATGGCAATCAGAAAAAGACAGGTGTTGCAATTTCATTTGCAGATACTTTAAACCAACAAAAGTGAGAAAAGATAAGGTTGGTCACTTCATATTTGTTAAGGGAAACAACATGATGAGATTTCAATTATTAATATTTATACACCCAACAAGAATGCTCCTCAATTTATGAGAGAGACTCTAAGTGACATGAGCAACTTGATTTCCTCCAGCACTATAATAGTCAGAGATTTTAACACCCCTTTGGCTATGTTGGATAGATCCTCCAATAAGAAGCTATGAAAATAAATTTTAGACTGAAATTTAACCATTCAACACTTGGATTTAACAGACATCTACAGAACAGTTTCATCCTAACAAAACTGAATACACATTCTTCCCATCAGTTCATGGAACATCCTCCAAAGTTGATCACATCTCAGGTCACAAGGCTAACCTCAGTAAAAACAGGAATCTGAAAATTCACACAAAGACACAGAAACTAAATAATCTTATGCTAAATGATAGCTGGGCCATAGATGAGATTAAGAAAGAATTTACCAAAGTTTTGGAGCAAAACTATAATGAAGACACGAACTACCAGAACCTCTCGGATACTTCAAAGGCCATCCTAAGAGGGAAATTTATAGCATTGCAAGCCTACCTCAAGAGAATAGAAAGAAAGGAAATCAACAACTTAATTGGACAGCACAAGCAATGGGAAAAGGAAGAAGATTCCAACCCCAAACCCAGCAGAAAAAAAGAAATAACCAAAATCAGAGCAGAAATAAATGAAATTTAAAATAAAAGAATTATACAATAGATCAATGAATCAAAAAGTTGTTTTTTTGAAAAGGTCAATAAAATAGATAAACCTTTGGCTAACCTAACCAGAAATAAAAGAGTAAAATCTCTAATTTCATCAATCAGAAATGACAGAGACAAGATAACCACAGACTCCACAAAAATTAAAAAAATCCTTAATGAATATTACAAAAAACTCTTTTCTCAGAAATATGACAATCTGAAGGAAATTGACCAATACTTGGAATTATGCCACCTTCCTAGACTTAGCCAGGAAGAAGTGGAAATGTTGAACAGGCCTATATCAAGTTCTCAAATAGCATCTACTATACAAAATCTTCCCAAAAAGAAAAGTCTGGGACTAGATGGCTTCACATCAGAATTCTACCAAACCTTTAAAAAGGAACTAGTACACATATTACTTAACCTTTTCCAAAACATCAAAAAAGGAAGGACTACTTCCCAACACATTCTATGAAGAAAACATCACCTTGATCCCCAAATCAGGAAAAGACCAAACAAGAAAAGAAAATTATAGACCAATATCTCTAATGAATGTTGATTCAAAAATATGCAATAAGATCCTAGCAAACAGAATCCAGCAACACGTCAAACAAATTATACACCATGACCAAGTGGGTTTTATCCCAGGTTCTCAAGGTTGCTTCAATATATGTAAATCTATAAATATAATTCATTACATAAACAAATTAAAAAATAAAGACTATATTATTCTCTCAATTGATGCAAAAAAAAAAGCTTTTGATAATATCCAGCATTCTTTTATGATCAGAACACTTAAGAAAATAGGTATAAAAGGGAAATTTCTTAAACTGATAGAGGCCATCTCGAGCAAACATACAGCCAATATTTATTGAATGAAATAAAATTAAAAACATTTCCACTCAGATCAGGAACCAGGCAAGGTTGCCCATTGTCTCTACTGCTTTTTTTTTTTTTAACATTGTAATGGAAGTCTTAGCCATTGCAATCAGGCAAGAGAAGGCAATCAAGGGTATCCATACAGGGTCAGAGGAGATCAAACTTTCACTCTTTGCAGATGATATCATTGTATACCTGGAAAACCCCAGGGACTCAACAAAAAAACTCTTAGAATTGATCAAGGAATACAGCAGCATATCAGGCTACAAAATAAATACTCATAAATCAGTAGCATTCATATACACCAACAATAGTCCAGCTGAAAAAACATGGACTCTATTCCCTTTACAGTAGTGCCAAAGAAAATGAAATATCTGGGAGTGTACCTAACAAAGGATGTGGAAGATCTCCATAAAGAGAACTATGGGAAACTCTGAGAAAAAAATTAGCCAAAGATGTCAACAAATGGAAAAACATACCATGCTCATGGCTGCGAAGAATCAACATTGTTAAAATGTTCATACTACCCAAAGCAAACTACAGATTTAATGCAATCCCCATTAGAGCACCTCTGCCATACTTTAAAGATCTGGAAGAACTAGTCCTTCATTTTATATGGAAGCAGAAAAAACCTCGAATAGGCAAGACATTACTCAGAAATAAAAACAAACCAGATGGAATCACGCTACCAGACTTCAGACTATACTCTAAATCTATAGTGATCAAAACAGTATGATACTGGTACAAAAATAGAGAGGTAGGTGTATGGAATAGAATTGAGAACCTTGAGATGAATCCAGACACCTATCATCATTTGATCATTTGATCTTTTATAAGCCTATCAAAAACATAAATTGGGGGAAAGACTCCCTATTTAACAAATGGCCCTGAGAGAATTGGCTGGTGACTTGTAGAAGACTGAAATTGGACCCACATCTTTCACCTCTAACAAAAATTGACTCTTACTGGATAAAAGTCTTAAACCTAAGACATGAAACCATAAAGATTCTTGGAGAGAGTTCAGGGGAAACACTTGAAGAAATTGGACTGGGAGAAAACTTTATGAGGAGGATCCCCATGGCAATTGATGCAATACCAAAAATACATTACTGGGATCTGATCAAACTAAAAAGCTTCTGAACTGCCAAGAACACAGTAAGTAAAGCAAGTAGACCACCCTCAGAATGGGAGAGGATATTTGCAGGTTACATTTCTGACAAAGGTCTGATAACCAGAATCCACAAAGAACTCAAACTTATTAATAAGGAAAGAACAAGTGATCTCATTTCACTATGGGCAAGAGACCTGAACCAAAGCTTCTCCGAAGAAGATAGTCGCATGGTCTACAGACATATGAAAAAATGCTCATCATCTTTAATCATCAGAAAAATGCAAATCAAAACCACTTTGAGATATGATCTAACTCCAGTAAGGGTAGCCCACATAACAAAATCCCAAAACTACAGACGTTGGCATGGATGTGGAGAAATGGGAACACTTCTCCATTGCTGGTGGGAATGCAAGCTAATACATTCCTTTTGGAAAGAAGTTTGGAGAACACTCAGGGATCTAGAAATTGATTGCCATTGGATTCTGCAACTTCTCTAGTAGGGGTATACCCAAAAGACCACAAATTTCTTTGCAAAAAATATATTTGCACCAGATTATTCACTGCAGCTCAATTCTTGATAGCTAAGTCATGGAATAAGCCCAAGTGCTCATCAACCCATGAATAGGTTAATAAATTGTGGTATATGTATACCATGGAATACTACGCAGCCTTAAAAAAAGATGGAGACTTTACCTCTTTTATGTTTACATGGAGGGATCTGGAACATATTCTCCTGAGTAAAGTATCTCAAGAATGGAGGAAAAAGTATCCAGTGTACTCAGTACTTCTATGAAACCAACTTATATTTACTCACACTTTCTTTTTTTGTTTGTTTGTTTTTCTTATGAAAAATAGAACATGACTATAGCCCAAGATGAAGGAGAGAAATGGAGTTGGAGGGGAGGGGATGGGGTAGGTTTGATAGAGGAAAGGTAAACAGTGGGACCACACCTATGGAGCATATTACAAGGGTACAAGTGAAATATATCAAGAGTAGAACATAAATGTCTTAACATAATCAACTAAATGAGGCAAAAGCTATATTAATCAGTTTGATGTAAGCATGCACATCAAATTGTATAAAAAATCAACACATTGTACCCCACATGTGCATAAATGTATTCATTATCTATGTGTATATGACTTAATTAAAAAAAAAAGAGACTGAGGGGGGGTGGAGCAAGATGGCTGCCAAGTAACAGCTTTTTTGCAACCAGGAGCAGTGAGATTAGGGAGAGACTCCAGGGATTTCTGGCTTGTGGGTCTTCCCAGAAACATTCCTTCAGGGACACAGGGAGCCAGTTAGAGACTTCTGGACCCCAGCAGGAGGACAAAAACAGTGAAGAACTGGCAAGTGGTTGTGAATGGGCTGCCACAGCTATAACCACAATAGCAGTGAGATTGCAGACAAGGAAAGCCTTCCTTGTGGGTTGTTCTGTTTGTTTGGACTTGGGCACTCAGTTGAATTATCTTGGGAGAACTTGGGTGAGAGTATGGGGGACTTTAAGCATTGTCAGGGCATGGGACTGAGCCACTGGGCCTGAACGGAGCTAACATTGTTCAGTTGTGGGCTGTGCTGCACAGCCATTGTGGGAGAACTGCCCCCAAGGCCTCTCCCTAAGGGTTTCAGAGTGAAGCCCAGTCTGGGACACCTTGGACGAGTGGTTTAGTTGCTGTGAGCAATGCCAAAGGCCTCTAGGGAAGAGCAGAACTTCAAGTGTTTGGCAGTGTGAGGACTATCCTATGGCGCATGGAGTGTGGCCAGTTTTGTCACACTGGATAAGCAGATAGCCACTTCAGGAGAGATCCCAGTGACAAGTGCTTTCCCGGGAAAGCTTCAGCTTAGCCAAGATTAATGGTTTAAAGTGTCTTTTAAGTGCACTGAGGAGATATTCAGGCTCTCAACCGTGCTATGTTTGAGGACAAAGTAGTCAGCAGAGGCCTCCAATCTCCATCTCATACAGCTGTATCAGCATTGTGATTACCATCTCATACTCCAGAAGATCACCTGTTGCCTAGACAATATTCTGCAAGATATATATGCTGCTTTGTTTTGGGATTTGTGTTTGTGTTTGTTGGTTTGTTTTAACTTTCCACCCCAGATTTTTCTTTTTTTGTTTTTTTCGTTCTTTTTTTCTTTCTTCATTTTTCTAGTGTAAATATAATTTTCCATTGTTGCCTTCTTTAATAATAAGAACTTCATTTTTGCTAGTTTTTCTGCTCTTGTTATTTGGTTTCCCCCCAGTTTTATCCTCTAAGGTTTTGTGTTTGTTTGGTTTGGTTTGATTTATAATACTTTTGTCTTTTCTCTCTATTTAGTGGAGGTGGGGTACCATGTCTGCTCAGGCTGACAATTAGCTGCTGACCTCAAGAGAACCACTCAACCCAGCACTCTCAAAGGTTGGGTTTTTTTTAAGGTGTGGGTTAAAGTACCCTACTGTACACTTTTATTACTCCTGTCTCCCTCTTTCTGTGCCTCTCTTCTTTTTGGAAATATTCCCTTTTACTCACCCCCCTCACCTTTCTCTTTTTTTTTTTTCTTTTAAAAATCTGTTTTCCCTTCTTGCTCTTCAATCTTCTCATCCCTTTAGTCTTGTACCAAAAGGACTCATCTAAACCTTAGGCCAGAGGCATGGTAACATAAAGAGCAAAAGGAAGTAAAAGGAAAAATAGGGCAAGAAAACAGATAAAAGAAAACACTCATGGAGAAGAATCAGCAGAAAAATTCTGGCAACATGAAAAACCAGATCAGAGCGACACCTGCCAGGGGACTGTCAGGTAGCTTCTGCAGAAGAGTCCACCTACAAAGAAATGTTAGAAATGAGGGAAGGGGAATTTAAAATACAGACAATGAAAACAATGAAGGAAATATCTGAGAAAGTGAAAAATAACCCAAAAGGAAATCCAAAAGCAGAATCAAATAAGAAATGAATGATATGAAGTATATAGAAAGGACATGGCAGAGCTGAAGGAATTGAAGCAGGCAATTAGGGAACTTAAAGATGCAATAGAAAGTATCAACAACAGATTAGAACATGTGGAAGAAAGAATC
Source organism: Galagoides demidoff (assembly GCA_963574575.1). NCBI lineage: Eukaryota > Metazoa > Chordata > Mammalia > Primates > Galagidae > Galagoides > Galagoides demidoff. Next base: position 16,441 of record CAUYQV010047823.1, read on the forward strand.
TCAGAGGTAGAGGACAAAGCTCTCTAGATAACTCAGATATTAAAGAGGCAGAAAAAAGAGAGAAAGCAGAACATTCACTGACAGAATTATGGGACTTTATGAAGTGTTCAAACATACAAATTATAGGTATCCCAGAATGCCCCAGAGGAATGGAAGCCATATTAGAGAATATTATAAATGAAAATTTCACAAATATCACTGAAGATTCTGACACACTACTTTCAGAGGGATATCAAACCCCAAGTCACCTCAACTCAAATAGACCTTCCCCAATACACATTGTGATGAGCCTGTCTAAAGTCCAGAAAAAAGAAAAGATAATGCAAGCTGCCAGGAGTAAGCACCAATTGACTGACAGGGGCAAATCCATCAGGTGACTGCAGACTTCTCTAATGAAACTTTTCAAACAAGAAGACAATGGTCATCTACCTTTAATATACTTAAGCAAAACATTTTCCAGCCCAGAATTCTATATCCTCCTAAGCTAAGCTTTAAAACTGATGGAGAAATCAATCTTTTACTGACATGCAAATACTGAGGAAATTTGACACAAGACCAGCTCTACAGGAAATACTTCAACCTGTTCTACACACTGACCATCACAATGGACCACCACCAAAGGAAGCATCCACAAATTGAAGGACAGAACCTAACTTCCACAATGATGCAAAAGATAAAACTAAGCAATGGACTTTCACAAAATAAGATGAATGGAATGCTACCACACTTAGCAATTATCTCAATAAATGTTAATGGCTTGAATTCTCCACTGAAGAGGCATAGATTGGCTTATTGGATTAAAAAGCACAAACCATCCATCTGCTGTCTGCAGGAAATACACCTAGCCTCAAAAGACAAGTTAAAACTCAGAGTTAAGGGGTGGAAGACAATTTTTCAGGAAAATGGAATTCAGAAGAAATGAGGGGTTGCAATCATATTTTCAGATACAAGGGGATTTAAAGAAACTAAAGTCAAAAAAGACAAAAATGGACTCCTCATATTGCTCAAGGGAAAAATACAACAAGAAGACATTTCAATTCTAAATATTTATGCACCCAACTTAAATGCTCTCAGATTCTTGAAACAGATATTAATTAGTCTGAGCAATATGATATCCTATAACACCATAATAACAGGGGACATTAACACTCCTCTTACAGAGCTGGACAGATCCTCTAAACAGAAATCAAACAAAGATATAAGGGACTTAAATGACACCCTAGAACAACTGTGCTTGATAGACGTATATAGAACACTCCATCCCAAAGCTGAAGAATATACTTCTTCTCAATGGGCCATGGAACATTCTCCAAAATTGATCATATCTTAGGACACAAAACAAACCTCAACAGAATCAAAAGTATTAAAATTTTACCTTGTATCTTCTCAGACCACAAAGCACTAAAGGTGGAACTCAACTCCAACAAAAACATTCGACCCCAAACAAAGGCATGGAAATTAAACAACCTTCTGTTGAATGACAGTTGGGTTCAGGAAGAAATAAAAAGGAAATCATTAACTTCCTTGAGCATCACAACAACGAAGACACAAGCTAAAACCTGTGGGATAAAGCAAAAGCAGTCCTGAGAGGAAAAATTATTGCTTTAAATGCCTACATCCAAAAAAACAGAAAGAGAGCATATCAACAAACTCACAAGGCATCTTATGGAATTGGAAAAAGAAGAACAATCTAAACCTAAACCCAGCAGAAGAAAAGAAATATCCAAAACTAAATAAGAGATTAATGAAATTGAAAAAAAAGAATCATTCACAAGATTAATGAAACAAGGAGTTGGATTTTTGAAAAAATAAATAAAATAGATAAACCTTTGGCCTGACTAACTAGAATAGGAAAGTAAAATCTCTAGTAGCCTCAATCAGTAATGAAAAGGGGGAAATAACAACTGATGCCACTGAGATTCAAGAGATTATCTCTGAATACTACAAGAAACTTTATGCCCAGAAATTTTACAATGTGAAGGAAATGGATCAATATGTGAAAAAACACCCCCTCCCTAGACAGCCAGGAAGAAATAGATCTTCTGAACAGACCAATTTCAATCACTGAGATCAAAGAAACAATAAAAACTCTCCCAACAAAAAAATGCCCTGGTCTGGATGGCTTCACACCAGAATTCTATCAAATCTTCAAGGAAGAGCTTATTCCCATACTGCAGAAATTATTCCCAAAAATTGAGGAGGAAGTAATCTTCCCCAACATGTTCTATGAAGCAAACATCACCCTGATACCAAAATCAGGAAAAGACCCAACTAAAAAAGAGAACTTCAGACCAATTTCACTAATGAATATAGATGCAAAAATTCTCAACAAAATCCTAGCCTAGAGACTACAGCTTATTATCAAAAAAGTCATACCCCATGATCAAGTAGGTTTCATCCCAGGGATTCAAGCCTGGTTTAACATATGCAAGTCCATAATAGTTATTCACCATATCAACAGAAGCAAAAACAAAGACCATATGATCCTCTCAATAGATGCAGAAAAAGCATTCTATAAAATCCAGCATCCTTTTCTAATTAGAATACTGAGGAGTATAGGCATAGGTGACACATTTCTTAATTGATTGAAGCTATCTACAACAAACCCACAGCTAATATTTTACTGAATGGAGTAAAACTGAAAGCTTTTCCACGTAGAACTGGAATCAGATAAGGTTGTCCTCTATAACCACTACTATTCAACATAGTGCTAGAAGTACTAGCCAATACAATCAGGCAAGAGAAGGAAATAAAGGGCATCCAAATGGCAGCAGAGGAGGTAAAATACTCCCTTTTTGCTGATAATATGATCTTAACTTATAGAACTCCAAAGCCTCAACCACAAGACTTCTGGAAGTCATCAAAAAATACAGTAATGTCTCAGGATACAAAATCAATGTCCAGAAGTCGTTTGCCTTTGTATATGCCCATACCAGCCAAGATGAGAGGCTAAGTAAGAATACAAGTCCCTTCACTATAGCCTCAAAGAAAATGAAATACCTAGGAATATACCTAACAAAAGAGGTGAAGGATCTCTATAAAGAAAATTATGAAACCCTAAGAAAAGAAATAGCAGAGGATATTAACAAATTGAAGAACATACCATCCTCATGGCTGGGAAGAATCAACATTGTTAAAATGTCTATACTTCCCAAAGCAATCTACCAATTCAATGCCATCCCTATTAAAATACCAACATTGTACTTTTAAGACTTGGAAAAAATAATTCTTTGTTTTGTATGGAACCAGAAAAAAAACCCATATAGGTAAAGCAGTTCTTAGCAATAAAAACAAAGGCAGAGGCATCAACATACCAGACTTTAGGCTATACTACAAGTCCATAGTGGTCAAAACAGCATGGTACTGGCACAAAAATAGAGACATAGACATTTGGAATCGAATAGAAAACCAGGAAATGAAACTAACATCTTACAGCTGCCTGATCTTCCATAAACCAAATAAGAGCATATACTGGGGGAAAGAATCCCTATTCAATAAATGGTGCTGGGAGAACTGGATATCCACATGTAAAAGACTGAAACTAGACCTGCATCTTTCTCCACTCACAAAAATTGATTCAAGATGGATAAAAGGCCTTAGTCTGAGGCATGAAACAATTAAGATCCTCAAAGAAAGTGTGGGGAAGCACTGGAAGCTATCAGCCTGGGGAAGGACTTTATGAGGAAGACTTCTGTGGCAATTGCAACAACAAAAATAAACAAATGGGACTTAATTAAACTGAAAAGCTTTTGTACAGCTAAGGAGATAACAACCAAAGCAGATAGACAACCTACACAATGGGAAAGGATATCTGCATATTTTGAATCAGACAAAAGCTTGATAATTGGGATCTATAGAGAACTCAAATTAATCCACAAGAAAAAAGCAAGCAATCCCATATATCAGTGGGCAAGAGACATGAATAGAACCTTCTCTAAAGAAGACAGATGAATTGCTAGCAAACATATGAAAAATGCTCATCGTTCCTAATTATTAGAGAAATGCAAGTCAAAACTACCCTGAGATACCATCTAACCCCAGTGAGAATGGCCCACATCACAAAATCTCAAAACTACAGATGTTGGCATGGATGTGAAGAGAAAGGAACACTTTTACACTGCTGGTGGGACTGCAAACTAATACAACCTTTTTGGAAGGAAGTATGGAGAACCCTCAAAGAACTCAAACTAGACCTCCCATTTTATCCTGCAATCCCATTATCTATCTTCCAGAAGGAAAAAAAAATCCTTTTATCATAAGGACACTTGTACCAGACTGTTTATCTCAGCTCAATTTATAATCGCCAAAATGTGGAAACAGCCTAAATGCCCACCAGCCCAGGAATGAAATAACAAGCTGTGGTATATGTATATGATAGAATACTATTCACCCATTTAAAAATATGGAGACTTCACATCCTTTGTATTAACCTGGATGGAAGTGGAACACATTATTCTTAGTAAAGCATCACAAGAATGGAGAAGCATGAACCCTATGTACTCAATTTTGATATGAGGATAATTAATGACCTAGTACATAATGAGGGGTGGGGGAAGGGGAGAGCAGAGAGAGAGAGAAGGAGGGGGGCTGGGCGAAGGAAGAGTAGAGAGAGAGGGAAGAAGGGAGGGGATGGGAGAAGGAAGAGCAGCAAGAGGGGAGGAGGGAGTTGTGTGTGTGGGGTCTCAGTGTGTGACACACCTTTTGGGGGCAAGACACAAGTATAAGAGGGATCTTACCTAACAAATGCAATCAGTGTAACCTGGTTTCTTGTACCCTCAATGAATCCCCAACAATAAAAAAAGAAAGATTCAAATTATGCAAAAAAAAAAAAAAGAGAGAGAGAGATTGGATGATGATTTACAAACAGAGTTATTTCTCCTTGCTGAGCCAAAGGCGGTTGGGGATACCTTCCTTGAAGGAGCAGGATCACTTTGATTCAGATTTAGCAATCTGTGTAGAGTTGCCAGATAAAACCCAGGGATTCCAGTTAAATTTGAATGTCAGATAAGCCAGGAATCATTTTTTCCTTTTATTTTTGGGGGGAATTCATTGAGGGTACAAAGAATTAGGTTACATTGGTTGCAGTTGTTAGGTAAAGTCTCTCTTACAATTGTGTCCCGCCCCCAAGAGGTGTGCCATGCACTGTGATGAATCATTTTTAGTATAAGTATGTACCCAATATTTCATGAGACATACTTATGCTAAAATATTACTCATTTACCTGAAATTCACATTTTCCTTTATTTTTATTTGCTACATCTGGCAATTCTAGTTGAGTATCTTGTTTTCTTGTCAAGACAGGAAGATTGTTGCCCCAGTGTCTTTTTCACTACATTTTCTCAAGCATCTGTGTCTACCTGTGTTGTGTTTGTGGATGACCTTTTATTTTTCTCCGGCTGTGTAAACTGTAATGACGTAAATTTGCAGTATGGTTCTTTCTTTGTTTACTATGATCTCCACAAAATGCTGGGCTCAAAGTGTTGTGAGTCATGAATGTGTGTGGTCTGCCAGCCTATTTTATGCTTTTGAATAGCATTTGATGGTTCAGGCTTAAGGCCATTAATAAAGAAAGTGCAGATTGTTGTTGGGGTGTTAGCATTAATGCCCAGCCCTGAGTATTTCTTAAAAGTGCTTTCTAATCAGTCTCTAAAATTAGAGACAAGATTTATCATGCCCTTGTTGTCAGGGTTGGATTATTCCTCCATCAATGGAAGAGGAAAAACTGTCACTGATTTCCTTTAAAAGACTTTCTTCCATCTCTCTGGCTTTTACATATTCAGAGAGAGTGAAGGTATGGGTCAAAAGGTGAGAGGGGCCTGCATGGTACCTCAGCTTTACAATATTAGCACATTAGAAAACCACTATGGTAAGATCATTTGAGCTCAGGAGTTCAAGGCCAACCTGAACACCATAGCCAGACCCTGTCTGTGCAAAAAATAGAAAAATTAGCCAGCTACTTGGGAGGCTGAGAGGGGAGGATCACTTGAGCCCAGGAGTTGGAGATTACAGTGAACTATGATCACCCCACTGAACTCTAGTCAACAGAGACTTTGTATTTTAAAAAAAGAAAGAAACATGAGAAGAAGCTGAGAGGAGGAGGAGAGTAGAGCAGAGGACAGAGAGGAGAGGAGGAAGGACAGGTGACAGTCAGGTCATAAGGGGACAGAAACAGAATTAAAAAGAAAGGAGGTAGTCTCTGGGGGGAGAGAAAGATGATGTTTTAAGAGAATTCAACAGATTGAAATTTTTCCAAACTGTTTCTTTTCTCAAATTTTCTTACCAATTAAAAAAAAAACCACCCTTATAAATTATCTGTGTTATTTCTTTTTTGGTCTAAGGAACCATGCAAATGCTTATGTCATGACTTCTCCCAAGGGTCCCACAATGGATCACCACAGTTAAACATTGTATTCCTTGAAATCACACCATTGAGCTCATAATAAAAAAGGGAAAAGGTCTAGCACAGCAGAATGGAGCAAGGCCTTGCCTTGCCTTACTTTATGAGCATGATCTAATTCTCTGCTCCCAGGGAACCAAAAAGACAGAGAACCCTGAAAGACAAAAGGAAAACGGAGGCAGTGACTTCAGTCAGACAACAGGTTAACCCAGTCAAAGAAACAAAACCTGCAACTTCCGCGCTCCAACAAAAAATTGGAGCATGTCAGCAGGAACAAGACTTACCATTTGACCCAACAGGGACCTCCAAGAAGGGAAGAAGAAGGTTCCTCAGTTCATTCTGTCCTTGTCTGAAGCCTCAGTAGGTTCAAGGGCTTATCCAGACCCAATCAAAGTCACAGCACCAGAACTGTCAAGGGCCAAAATAGTTAAAGTGACTCATACAGCGGCTGTAGGCTTATTGAGTTGCTGCAAATTGGGGAACAAGCCCTTCAACATTAGGTAAGTCTTTGAACCAAAGTCAGAGTGGGGTTTTTATAGGAAGAGGAGAAGAGACTTTTTTGTGACTCTGGTCTTGTCCCAGGTTGCAGTTGAAATGGTTGGAGGTTGTTCCAGTTTTTCATGATTCTTTCTTGGGAACAGTGGTGCAATCTCACTTCAGCTGCTGTCAGGACAGTTCTTTCGAAAGCCATCTTTGGAAGTCTGTGAGTTGTCTGTTAACTATTTAATGCCAGTTAAAGGATAGGAGACAGAAAGACAGAAAAGAAAGAAAACCGGAAGAGAAAATAAAAATAAAAGAGTTAAGGTTCAAGCAGGGAAAAATTAGGGTGTGTTTTAATGTTTTTCTAGTTGTCTCTCCTTTTCTGTCATTTATGCACTCTCCATTCAGACCCACAAACTCCAAAGTTCAAACCTCAGATGTCAGCCTCCACCTTCCTCCTAGTTCTAACCATCCCAGTGCTCTCCATTCCCCATACACACCTGCAACCCAGTGTCATTGCCCTCATGTCTCCATCCCATAGCTGCAGGAGAGGTCACATCTGTTGTGGGGGCATGAAATCAGGGAAGGCTTCCTGGGGAAGATTGTATCTGAGCTGGATCTTGAGCAACAGGGCAGGATTTACCAGGGTAGTGATGGAGGGAAAGACCTTCCAGTAGCAGATAGTAGTATGAGCATTTTCATTGTTCAAATAGAGTGTTATGGAGGGCCCACTTTGTGTCAGGCATTAATCGTGTACTGGGTAAGAGTATGGGCTTTACAAAGAATGGTCAGGGAGTGGGGCCAGCTGCAACAGAATCAGTGAAACAGACTGAGTGGAGACTGAAAAACTGAAGAGCTAAAGCCCTATTTAATGGGGACAACTCCTGCTCTGATGCTGGAAGTCATAACCACGTGGGACTGGGAAGGTGGGATATTCTGGTATTTCAAGAAAAGCTAGAATTCTGGATTATTCTTTGAAATAGTTTAATTTTAAAACACCAGTCCCTAAATTTAAAGGAATAATTTATTTTTTATGAGACAGAGTTTCACTTTGTCACCCAGGCTAGAGTGCCATGGTGTCATACCTCACAGCAACCTCAAACTCTCCGGCTCAAGCAATTCCCTTGCCTCAGGCTTCTGAGTCGCTGAGACTATAGGTGCACACATGATGCCCAGCTGGTTGTTCTATTTTTATTTTTTCTACTTTTATTTTGAGACAGAGTCTCACCTCATTGCTCCTGGTAGAGTGCTGTCGCATCACAGCTCACAGCAACCTCAAACTCTTCGACTCCAGCAATTCTCTCGCCTCAGCCTCCCTAGTAGCTGGGACTACAGGCGCCTGCCACAACACCAGTCTATTTTTTTTTTTTTTGAGACAGGAGCCTTCAGCTATCCCCCTGGCTAGAGTGCCATGGCATCATAGCTAACAGCAACCTCCAACTCCTGGGCTCAAGTGAGCCTCCTGCCTCAGCCTCCCAAGTAGCTGGGAACACAGGCCCCCACCCCCCGCCCACCACAATGCCTGGTCATTTTTTGGTTGCAGCCATCATTGTTGTTTGGCAGGCCCGGGCTGGACTCGAACCCACCACCCCTGGGTGTACATGGCTGGCACCCTAGCCACTTGAGCCACAGGCGCCGAGCCCGTCAGTCTCTTTTTTAGAGATAAGTTCTTGCTCTGGCCCAGGCTGGTCTTGATCTCAGGAGCTCAGGCAATCCACCTGCCTCGGCCTCCCAGAGTGCTAGGATTACAGGCATGAGCCACTGCGCCCAACTTAGTTTTTCTATGTTTAGTAGAGATGGAGTCTTGCTGTTGCTCAGGGTAGTCTTGAACTACTGAACTCAAGCAATTCTCACCTCCCAGAGTGCAAGGATTACAGGTGTGAGCCACCACACCTGGCCAAAAGGAATACTTTTATAGGTCAAACTATAACACATTTGTAGACTGGATCTCTCCATATTTTTTGTTTAAATTGACATATAATTTTATGTATTTTTCATATACAACTTGATGCTTTGAAGTACATATGGGATATATACTTGTGGAATAGTTTAATTAATAAATGAATTACCTCACATAGTTAGCATTTTTGCAGTGATAACACTTAACATTTACTATCTTTTTTAATATCAGGTTAATGTGAGGACCATATTTGAGTTTCTCAGGTAGAGTCCATCTTGTAGTTGTGTCCCACACTCAAAAGGTGTGCCGTACACACCTACATTGTGCACATTAAGTGGGAACACACCAATACCTCCCTCCTTCCCTCTCCCTGCTCCCTTGTTTCTCCTCCCCACAACTTGAATTGAAATGAGTTTTTCTCATCTGTGGGCATGAATTAGATTGTCTAATAGCTTCATATTAGAATTGAATACATTGGATACTTGCTTTTCCATTCTTGTGATACTTCACTGAGAATGTGTTTCAACTCCATCCAGATTAATACAAGAGATGTAAAGTATCCATCGTTTTATGGCTGAATTGTATTCCATGGTATACAGATACCACAGTTTGTTAATCCATTCCTGAGTTGATGGGCATTTAGCTTGTTTTCACATCATGGGGACTGTAAATTGAGCTGCAATAAACAATCCAGTGCTAATGTCTTTATGATAAAATGATTTTTTTTCCCTTCTGGATAGATGCCTAGTTATCTTTGTGTTTTTCAAGGATGTGATGTATTGTCATTAACTGTCATCACAGAGGTGTACAATGCAATCTCTCCACGTTTGACAAGTTTGCCCTTCTGACTTAAAGGCTTAACTTGATACTTAGAACAGCAGGCAACTCTCAGACTAGGGCCACTTGTTCATCTCCAGCCTTGCCTGCACCACATCTCTCCTTCCCCACTACTCTGCTGCCCCATGTGGTAAAGCCATTGCCCTGAGGAGCCTTGCTGTTCTTGAACACATTTTCCCCTCCCCTTGAAGTGTTATTCTCCACATCCGCACTTCAATTTTCTTCTGACTAGCATCTCCCATCCTTCAAGGGTCAGCTCCTTTGAGAAGCCTTCACCGATTCTTCTCTGGGCTCCCAACCCTGGCTTACCCTTACTGCACTATATGTCATTTCTTGTCCACTCATCTTTCTTTTTCACTAGACTGAGTGAAAAACCAGGGACATAGGGCATGCAAAAAATATCTGGAAAATGCATAAATGGAACAAATAAATGTCTGTATCACTTTGCTATGTGTAAAGATGCACCAAGAAAAATAGTCCTCTTCTATATCTACCCACCCTTTTATTCTGTAAATGTTTATTGAACACCTATTATGTGCCAGGAACTGTTCTAGGTGAGGGGGATACAGGAATGGGCATGCCAGAAAAGTCCCTGCACTCAGAGTACAATATATACTGTACCATGAGATGGTGATAAATGCTATACGGAGAAAATAAAAGTAGAGTTAGAGGGTGACAGGTGCACGTTCACATAAAGTAGCTGGGGAAAAGATCTATGAGAAGTGGACATTTGAGTAAAGATTTGACAGAAGGGAAAGAGCAAACTGTTCAGCCAGTTGGGGAAGAGGACACCAGGCAGAAGGAACAGAAAGGGCAAAGGCCGTGAGGTAGAACTGTTTTTAGGATGTTTAAGGAATAGCGAGGAAGCAGAGTGGCTGCAGAGGAGGAAAGAGGGGGAGTGGAGGGAGATGAGGGCAGAGAGGCAATGGGGGGCCAGACTACATTGCTATTGACATAATCATCCACCCACTGAACACACGGCCTTGCTGAATAGCAGGGTAAGAAATTTTAGCCTTGCTGGGATGAGTGCTGGCAGCTCTAGGGAGATCCGTATAGGTCAGAGCAGCTTCCCCTACAGATAGATGCTTCCTTCCTTTAGCTCCCTCCTCACAGGACTCCTCCAGAGTCTTTCCCACAGGGCTCTGAGATGTAGGTCCTACAGGAGGCCAGGCACTGTTTGCCTTGGGAGGGCCGAGAACTGGTGGAGATTGGTCAAAGTCGTTTCCTGCTGGTTGGGGCTGGGACCAGGCTGTGCACCCCCGCCCAGTTGGAAAGGGCTCTGGAGCTGTTGTTCATCAGATACGCTGCTGTTTAGACCCAGTCTCGAGTTTCCCACCTCTGCACCTCTCCCTCTCATGGGAAGTCCCAGAAAATGAGTCAGGGGACCCATATTCTACCCCCCGCTTTGCCTCTATGAGTTGTGAGACCCAGCGCTAGTTTGGCCCTCTGTGAAAGGAAGGATTTGGACTCGATGCTCTGATACTTTCATGTCATATCTGTGTCATAATTCTGCTTGGTGGGCCCCCTGATTTCTGACCCTGGAAGTGGGTCTTTTGTGACCCTCTGCGTGCTCCTGTGCTCAGGTGGAAGCACATCTGGGCTGCTTATTCAAAACCAGTGCCAAGTGGCAGGGTTTGACCCAAGGCCTAGGGTCTGGTCTCCTAAACATTTCCCTCCATGGCCTTTCCTCTCCTGCATTCCCTGACATTCCCACCATTGCTCATTCCCCCCAGACAAAGGTAGGAGGGCTTCTCGGGGCCTGACAGCTAGGAGCCAGCAGGCCTGCACACTTGCCCTGGCCACACAAGGCTGATCATTGTGCAGGAGAGCAGAGAGGAAGTGCCTCTCCCTGGTGGGGGAGCAACGGACAAGACTATCAGAAAACTGCTTGCAGAAGCTCTTGGAATCTTACTTCTGAGTGTCCTTGAGCAACTCCCCAGCACCCAGAGAGAACAGAAAGCTCACTGCCCGCACAGCCTTCTCTGTTGGTGGCTCTGAAGAACAACTTAGTCCCAATCTTGAACCCGTGAGCTCACGCAATCCACCTGCCTCAGTCTCCCAGAGTGCTAGGATTATAGGCGTGAGCCACCATGCCCGGCTTTGAAGAACAACTTAGTTCATCTCATGGTTGGGCAAGGGGCTAGCTGCTGTGTAAATTATTCCTCCTCAGCTGTGGGTTTTTCAAACCTGGAGGCACAGTCTAATCCTCTAAACAAGCATAAGGAAGGGGACATAATTTGTCTGGCGACTCAGAGGAAGGCTGAACACTCTTGCTTTACTGATCTCCTCTGTGGCCTTCCTCCAGAGTCTCTGCTTCAGAGGATTATGTGAGACCTCAGTCCTCCTTCCCATCAGAAGTGCTGACGTGGACAGGAAGACCTGAGGCAGTCTGAGGATGGGAGGTGGTGCTTGTGCAGCCCAGTGGCCTACCACCTGGGGTCAAGGAGGGGCCTGAGGTCCTAAGGCAGTGATCTTCAACCCCTGTGCCGAGAGAGGATCTTAGGTGTGCCATGAACATTTTCAAAGATCATTAACAAAATTATTTTCGAAAGACGTTAACAGCACAGGAAGTGTTATTCTTTTTTTTTTTCCACTCTTTTTTTTTTGTGATCAACACAATTTGAGTGTGCCATGGAAATTTAACTGAAGGTTCAAGTGTGACATGAGACAAAAAAAGTTGACAAACACTGCCCTAAGAGGTAGAGCATCTTCTGAACTCAGCCACACCCATACTGCTTCGTTTATGAGCTCTCTTCGCAAATGGGCATAGTGGGAAACAGAGCCCTCTTCATTTTCAGCCAGGAGTTACAAGACCACATGAAGTGGGCCAGGTATAAGCAGCTGGGTGGGGGAACCATGGGCACTGGAGGGTGTGTGCTTCATCTAATGGTAGTAGCCACTACCCAGCTACCTTCCCTTGTTGCCACACTGCAGTCTGCCTGGATGGCCCCATCTCCCAGGGTTTGGTTTGGTTGTTTGTTCAAGACAAGGTCTTACTTTGTTGCCCAGGCTAGAGTGCAGTAGCATCATCATAACTCATTGAAACCTTGAATTCCTGAGCTCAAGCAGCTCTCTTGCCTCAGCCTGCTGAGTAGCTGGGACTAGAGGCACCTACCACCACAGAGGGCTAATTTTTCTGTTTTTAGTAGAGATAGGGGGGGTCTCACTCTTGCTCAGGCTGGTCTCGAACTCCTGGGCTCAAGTGAACCCTCCCCACCCCCACCTTGCCTCAGCCTCCCACAGTGTTGGGATTATACGTGTGAGCCACGAGAACTGGCCTGTTGTTGTTTTTTTTTTTTTCTCCTGAGGGAAAGATCTTTACACAATGATTTTAGAAATTTCTCACATGTCAGTGTTGCTAATGAATTACATTTGTATTAATACAACAAGCACATTGACAGCACGTCCTATCTTCAGGCACTGTTCTAAGCATTTTGCAAACCATAACTTATATAGCCCTGATCACACTCTTATGACACAGGTTTGATCACACCTCATGTTATTGATGAAGAAAATGAAGCACAAAGGAATTAAGTTGCCTAAGGTCCCTGAACCGGTAAGTGGCAGAGCCAGGGTTTAGAGCCAAGCTGGCTGATTCTAGAGTCCATGCTCTTCATCACTATGCTATGCTGTCACCCATGAGGACAAGCGGATGAGAAAACAAAAGACATCACAACAAAGTATACGCAAACACTGTGCAGGGCTGAAAACAAACAGGAAGGCAGACAAACGGAAAACCTCAGGCCTTTTGTTTGCTTCCTCTGCTTGAAACCAAATTTGACAGACACTGGCACCTTTGCCTTGTTCTTCTGCTCTTGTTGTCCACTTACTATACTCCTTCATGCCTGACTCCTATCGTAACTCTTTTTTGTTCATTTAGTCCACGAACTGATTTCTTTCCAGCTCCCCCCTCCCTTTTTTTGAGACAGGGTCTAGCACTCTGTTGCCCTGGCTAGAGTGCAATGGTGGCATCATAGGTCACAGCAACCTCAAACTCTTGGACTCAAGTGATCTTCCTGCCTCAGCCTCCCGAGTAGCTGGGACTACAGGTATGCACCACCACGCCCAGCTAATTTTGGTAGGAATGGGGAGTCTCACTCTTACTCAGCTGGTTTTGAACTCCTGACCTCAAGTGATCCTCCCACCTTGGCATCCCAGAGTGCTAGAATTGCAGGCATGAGCCACTCTGCCTGATCTTAATGGCCCTTCTCTACAATCAATCTTGCCTCTTTACCTTTCTGTCATCCGTGCCCCCGGAAATGCTACCTCTTTTTCTTTTTATCATTGTGTATTCTAGATGTTTATCTTCAAAAGTCCTGCTCAAATCCTCCCAGAATTTCTCTCCCTGGCCAGGTGGACCCCAGGGAACTCATTCAGTGACAGGGACTTGAGGCTCACAGACATCCCTTGCAATGGCCCACACTCCCTTTCTTGTACTTGTATTTATTTGTTGTCTGTTTTGCATAATTCAGCCATTCCCAATCATGTACTTCTTAGTATTAATCCTTCCCTTTTTGTTTATTTGTCTTGTCTTTCCAGCAAGAGTGTGAGCCTAGGGAGCAGGGACTGTGCTGGCTCTGTGTCTGCTGTCCTTTGCCCAGTGCCTGGAGATCATATCACATAGTTGGCAAGGCTCTGGAGCAGTCCCACCTGGACCTAAGTCTTGGTTCTGCCACTTGCAAACTGTGTGATTAATGGCAAGTCATGTACCTCTCTGAACTTCATTTTCTTCATCTGGAGAAAGGGCAGCAGAACTAATACCATCTCTGTAGGATTATTGGGAAGCATAAGGCTTATGAAATGCATCACCCACAGCCTGAACATAACCTGGGAAGCCTTCAGCATTTGGTAGTCCTTATTACTAAGTCACAGGTGCCACTAACCAGGTTGGATAGCTCTGGAACACTTCAACCTCTTCGCTCCAAGATAATCTCTGGGTTTTAAGGTTAATTTCATTCAGGTAGAGCATTTTTAGGAACTAGTGGATAGGATTGGCAGGGAGGGAAAGGGCCCTACAATCATGCAATTAGAATGTCATCGTTGATGGTTCAAGTCAAGCTTGATCTCTCCCACATGGAAGGAAATGAAGGGTCAAGGCCATCTTTCGGGTGAATCAGGTGTGTGTGGAGGGGGGCGGTGTGACTGCACATGCATGTTCTGAAGCAGAGTCTACGATATGTGTTTGTACAGTGCGTCAACACAAATTGCCTAGGAGTAGTCTTCCCCAAACACTTAAATGTACACAGCAGCTTGAGTCACACTATCGGTTAACACAGAGTTCCTGGTACTAACCCTTTCCAACCTTCTTACTATCACTAGATAAGCAATCCCAGACTACTCAACACAAGCTGACTCATACTTACTGTTAAGACAGGACCTGCCAAAGGAAAAAATCTCTGCATGGTTCTCTCTAAGACAGGAAACAAAGATTTTCCAAATTCAAGAAGACAGAAACTTCCATGGTCCTCCTTAAATATATCCTTGAAATTCCCCTGCTCCCAGGTCCACTTCAGGCATTTTTTTCTGAAGACTTCCAAGGACTACCGGTAAAGTGTCCAGAGGGCACATTTAGGGACTGTGTGTTCATACTAGACTCATTGCTAAGAAAAATTTTAGTCCTTATACAGAGATGGCAGGGAGAAGGGGCACTCTCATTGCATAATGACATCATAAGAGTCACTCACGAGTTTCCCTTGCTGGAGCTCAGAGTCTGGGACTCCTAAGTACTTGATTCAGAGAATTGTAGAATTATGTGCTACTTCCTCTTTTTATGGTTTTTAAGAAAACTTGGTTGGCTGGGTGTGGTGGCTCACACCTGTAATCCTAGCACTCTGGGAGGCTGAGGCAGATGACCTCAGAGGTTCGAGACTAGCCTGAGCCAGAGTGAGACTTCATCTCCAAAAATAGCCAGGCGCTGTGGCAGGTGCCTGTAGTCCCAGCTACTTGGGAAGCTGAGGCAAGAGGATCACGTAAGCCCAAGAGTTTGAGGTTGCTGTGGGCTGTGGTGCCATGGCACTCTACCGAGGGAGACAAAGTGAAACTCTTCTCAAAAAAAAAAAAAAGAAAAGAAAAGAAAACTCAGTCCTAACCTGGAGATAACAGGGGCTGAACTTAGGTTTGGCAGAGAAGATGGGCTGAAAATGAGTTCCAGAGCTTTCCTTGGTAGGACTTGGTTGGTACTTGTGAGATGACAGAATAAAAAAAAGTAGGAGTCAAAGAATCCCCCCAAGGAAGAGTTATAATGGGGCATCAGCAACCATGATTGGGAAGTGGTACAAGTTTGGACACAGAGGGTGACATGTGAGATGGAGTTTGAAGTACCAGCAGGGCCTGCGAGAGGAGATGCCTGGCAGACAGTTGGAAAGATGAATAAAGCTTCAGTGGTGCTGTGATTGCCCAAGGTATATTTGAAACACTTTCTTTGGAACTATTCCAACAGAAGCAAATTAAAATCTTTAGACTATAATCGCTAACTAGATTGTACATTTGTATATGCAATTCAAAGCTTTAAAAAATATACAAAACCATAAAATATATATAAGGAAGGCCAATACCTTTTGATTTTCCCATGATGACTACTTTATGATCAAAAAACATATTTGAAAAGTTATAGTCCTAGATCTCTCCCTCTCTCTCTCAATCTTTCTGTCTCTCTGCCTGTCTCACGAGCACACTGTGTCTCTGTCTCTCTTGCTCTGTATTTCTCAATCTTACTTTCTCTGATGATGGTATCATAAGAATGGCGTTGGCCTGCCTTTTGGAAACCCCAGACTGCCTTCTGAGCCTGCTCCTAAGTCACAAAAACAGCAGCCTCTTTGCTTTATGATCACATGTCATTTCTTGACCACAAAACAGCATAACTGAACTTGATCACCTACCTTAATTCATTACAATTAACCTCAAATGACCTATCTGTTTCCAAGGAGCAAATCTTCCTCAAAGGTAACATTCACAATTGAGCAAAGACTTGAAGAAGATGGGGGAGTCAGCCCTGCTGATATCTGCGTGGAACTGTCACAGACGGTGACAAAGGTACTAAGAAAAAAGGCCCTAAGATGTGGGAATGTGCTAGGCTAGTTGAATACTCAACCAGGATAGCAGTATGGCTGGAGCAGAGTGAGGGGGATAACCGTGATAGGATGTTAGATCAGAAAGGCGGTGGAATGGGTGAGATGGATTATGTTGGGATCTTCCAAGCTATTTGATTTTTAAATTTTAATAATATATTTAGTTTAAGCCAATATATCCCAAATATGATCGTCTCAATATGTTATCAGTGTAAGATTTAATGACATTGTGCCTTTTTTCATGCTGAGTCTTTGAAATCTGATGTGTATATTATACTTATACAGCATATCACCTACAATGTGTTAACCGAGGCACTTAACATATGGGCTATGGATTTCTAAGCTATTTTAAAGACCTTGGTTTTTACTCAGAGAGAAATTGGGAACTAGCGGAGGATCTGAGCAAAGGTGAGACATGATCTGACTTTCATATTCAAATGATCCTTCTGGCTGCTGTGATAAAAATAGACTGTGAGGGCTTGGCACCCGTAGCTCAGAGGTTAGGGTTCTGGCTGAGCTGTGACGCCAAGACACTCTACCCAGGGCAACAAAGTGAGACTCTGTCTCAAAAAAAAAAAAAATAGACTGTGAGGGGACCAGAGTGGTAGCAGAGAGACCAGTTAAGATGCTATTGATGTGACCCAGGCAATTGGTGGTGCTGGTGGCTCAGATGAGGCTGGGGTGGGGGAAGTGCTCAGAGTCTAGATAGCTTTGGAATATTGAGAAACTGGTGATGAATAAGATGCGGTATATGACCAATGGAGAGAATTCAAGGATGACACCCAGTTGCTCTTGTTCTGAGCGACTGGAAGAACAAAGCTGCTATAACTGAGATGGCAAGAGACAAAATTATAGAGGCATCCAAAGAATATATGATGTTATATATTACTATATAGAACAATAATATAGAATAATACTTCTGTTCATGGACTGGGAGAGGCTTTCTTGAGGAAGCCGTGAAACTCAGCATCTACAAAGAAAAAATGGAGAGATTACAACAGAATGCAAATTTCTTTTCTTTTTTTTTTTCTTTTTGGCCAGGGCTGGGTTTGAACCCACCACCTCCAGCATATAGGGCCAGCGCCCTACTCCTTTGAGCCACAGGTGCTGCCCTTTTTTCTTTTTCTTTTCTTTCTTTTTTTTTTTTTTTTTGAGACAAGGGTCTCACTATGTTGCCCTGGGTAGAGTGCCTTGGCATCGTAGCTCACAGCAACCTCTAACTCCTGGGCTCAAGTGATTCTCTTGCCTCAGCCTCCCAAGTAGCTGGGACTACAGGCACCCTCCACAACGCCCAGCTATTTTTTGGTTGCAGTTGTTATTGTTGTTTGGCAGGCCCAGGTTCGAATCTGCCAGCCCTTGGTGTATGTGGCTGGCGCTAGCCACTGAGCTATAGGCAATGAGCCAGAATGCAAGTTTCTTTATGGTAAAAGATAAAAGAAGAAAATATTTTAGCAGGGATGCCAAACCCAGAGTGAGATTCATAACATACAAACACACTTTTACAACATTAAAAGACAGATTAACTAGATGGGAAAATGGGCTAAGGCTGTAAACAGACCAGTTAGTTTATAAACCTGCGAAGAGAGGCTCAACCTCATTAGAGAAATACAAATCAAAACAACAAAGCAATACCAATTTTCATCAATGATACTAGTAAGTAAAATAAAATAAAAGACTGATAATCTTTATTGTTGACAAGGCTGCAGAGAAACAGGCACTCTCATATACTCTTTTATTGTTTGTTTGAGACAGAGTCCCACTCTGTTGCCCAGGCTAGAGTGCAATGATGTCATCATATCTCACTGCAACCTCCAATTCCTGGGTTCAAGTGACTCTTCAGCCTCACTCTCCCAAGTAGCTGGGACTACAGGTATGTGCCACTACACCTGGCTATTTTTTTTAAATTTTTTTTTTGTAGAGAAAGGGTCTTGCTATTTTACTCAGGCTGGTCTCCAACTCTTGGCCTCAAGTGATCCTCCTGCCTTGGCCTCCCACAGTGCTCAGATTACAGATGTGAGCCACCATGCCCGGCCCCCTCATATACTCTCAATGGAGGCATAGATTCATACAGAATTTCTGGTGGACAATTTTATAGTCTACCAAAAATTTAAATGTTCATACCCTGTGGTCCAACGATTCCATTTTTAGGGACCTAATCTACAGAAATAATCACACAAGTGGCAGAGACCTAGACAAAAGTGTGTTCATGGCACTGTTGTCTGTAATAGAGAAAAATTGAGATGATTTAAGAATTCACCAACAGGAGAATTTTTAAATAAATTAAGGAACATGCATTCTATGCAATACTAGAGAACCTTAAAATGGATGAGATGTGTACAGGTATAAGTGGACATAATGACAGAAAGAGATGATAAAGATGTATCTTAAAGGGAAAAAGAGCAAATTATAGAACAATATGTATAGTATGATTATACTGTAATCATTTTTTCAAAAATGCTCATGTATGTGCATGTGTATGTGTAAACATATAGGAAAAAGATCTGGGAGAAAGGAGAAACTCTTGTTGCCTGTGAGCCTAGGCATGGGAATACAAGTGTGGGTGAACGAATGGGGACATTTTTCCCCTCTGTATACTTCTTTGTTCTTTGAAATCCTTTTGTAATC
Organism: Galagoides demidoff; assembly: GCA_963574575.1. NCBI lineage: Eukaryota > Metazoa > Chordata > Mammalia > Primates > Galagidae > Galagoides > Galagoides demidoff. Next base: position 35,747 of record CAUYQV010047823.1, read on the forward strand.
AAAATGAGTTACTTTTATAATGTTTTAGTTAAAAATGAGGGATAAATCAGATCCCATGTATTTCTGAATGTTCCTGAGGAAGAATCCTTGGGGCAGCAACATTATCTGTTACATTACAATCACTGAACGTTCCCAGGGTAGAATCCTTGGGGCAGTAACATTATTTGTTACACTACAATCACACTGTGCCACTGTGTGGGGTGATGAGAACAGCTTCTAACGCCTGCTGTGCGACCTTGAGAAAGACACATTGTCAAGCTTCAGTTTTCTTATATTGAAAGTGTAGATAATACCGACCTCATTTATTTTATTTGCAAAGATGAAATGGAAAAGCATTTTTATAATTATAAAGCTGTATATACATGCAAAGGATGGGCCAGGTGTAGTGGCTCCTGCCTGCAATCCTAGCACTGTGGGAGGCTGAGGTGGGAGGATCCCTTGAGCTCAGGAGTTGGAGACCAGCCTAAGCAAGAGCGAGACCCCATCTCTACTAAAAATAGGGGGAAAAATTAACCCAGTGTTGTGGTGGGCACCTGTAGTCTCAGCTACTCAGCAGGCTGAGGCAAGAGGATCACTTGAGCCCAGGAGTCTGAGGTTGTCGTGAGCTAGGCGGACACCACGGTACTCAAGCCCAGGCAACATGTCTGAAAAAAAGATTGGAAAAAAAAAACACCCTAGAATTATATTTTAAAAAATGAAAATGATGTTTAATATTTCATGTACCAGTTTAATGGCCCACTTTTAAAAAGCAAAACTTAATAACATCAAAATTCACTTCCAAGCAGAAATTCAGATGATCTCTTAGCATTTGTTTTAACAGAATGCTTCCTTTCCTGCTTAGGTCTTCTATAACATCAGTGTAGGTGTTTTACTTAAATGTTGCACAGTTTTTGTGTTTGTGTGAAAGATTCTGGTGCAGATCGCTTTTAGCAATACCCTTACTTCATACCCTCCACCCGCCCATCTTAGGACCAAATAGCTTGGACATATGGAACTAATTAGCAAGGTCTAATCAGCAAGCTTGCCTACTATGCCCCTCTGAGTAGATGGGCAGGTATTTGGGTTTGTCCGTGAATGTCACGGTTTATGTTCTTGGTCCCATGTAATTGTCCTTTTCACAGTCAAAAGTGTTCTAGTTTTAATGATTGGGTATATGGCCATTCTACTATGGTCATCTATGGGGCATGAAAGGAGACGCAGGGAGTCCTTGCTTCCAAACACAAGACATACAATTTTTTTCCCCCATCATTCCTCCCTACCACTGGAAATGTCAGTATTACTTGCAGGGAAGCTATGGGGAAACTGGGGGTCTTTCAGAGACTTGATGGACTTAGAGGCCAAGGGAAGATCAAGGCTTAGAAGAGCTGGTATGGGTCTTCAGAAGGCCACTCTTCAAATTGTCCTCTTCTGCAAAAATTCCTCCCTCAGACCACTTCTCTTTATTGTATATCCTAGTGCTCCTGGTCAAAGATTTATTTGGGAAAAACAAACATTCTATTTTCAATAGTCCCAATAGGTTGGGTAATGTTTATAAAATTGATTTTTCTGCTTGCATAAGAGGAATAAGGATGAAAAGGATGGGGTAATTTTGGAGTATGGGACATCCTGGGGAGTGAGACTCTCCCTTAGGGCAAACTAGAGACAAAGGGAGCCACGAAGTTTGAGGGCAGAGAGGAAGGTGGGTGTCAAATCCATGCAATAGTCATTTGGGGGAAAATGTTAACTTGTGCACAAGTCATGTCTTGGGAAAAAAAGGCACATTCTTTCTCTGCCATCTACATCTCCTTCTCCTCCTTCTCTATCCTGCATGGCCCAGCACCCAGAATTCAAGCCAGTAGTATACTATGTACTAGTTAAGTCTGGGAATGAGACTTCTAATATGGCATTGCTTCTGCAGGAGTGTGTGTTCTTGGGTCCAGTCAATGAGTTTACCAGCACATATGGGGACGTACCCTTTCGTAAGGCAGGTACTGCCTATATAAGACCTGGTCCCTGGCCTGGGAGACATGAGCATGTAAGTCATTTTATTGCCAGTTTTGGCAATAAAAGAGTGACATGTCCAGAGTTTGTGCACATAGAAATGAATGTTTTTTTTTCGCTTCATAACCCCATGAAATTCCTGTGAACCCCATCTCCCCCAGTAACCTAATAGCATCAATTTACTAACCTAATTTGTAAAAGGAGGTTAGTGAATCATCGCTGTAAGACTTTCATGGAAATATCTGAAATTAACTAGCCTTGTCAGCTTTTATTTGCATAGGTTCTCTTTCAACTGTATCTTCTCCCCCCCCAGTACAACATTTTAATAAGATTGATTTTAAACAATGAGACTCAGAGAATCTGTGTACAAAGAGCTTTAAGAATTTAAATACGTGGGTTTATTATTAACACAATAGCAAATATATCAAGGAAACACGCCCCATGAAAAGAGTTTCAAAGAAACACAAATCTGCTCTGAGAAAGCTCTGTACCCAATAAGTAAGCCCGAAGAGGTATGTTTGCTAGCTGATGCCCAGCAGATAAGTCTGGCAAACTTCGGTGTGATTGAAGAAGCCAGTTGGAGTCTGAGCCTCGTCCAGGCAAGCTGCTGGGACCTGCTGCTCTCAACAAACCTTGACGCAATGGTGTTCGCATTTTGGAAGGTCCTTCTGATCCTAAACTGCCTTGTAGGTAAGGAAAGGATCTCCACACCACCATAGATAATTGGAAGTGGAGTTGCCTTTTAAACTAAGATTGCATATTTTTACGCAGGATTTTCCCCTCCTGTACTTCAAAGGAACTGTGATGAGTGTGCTCATGGTTAGAGCTCTTGCTTAGCAAGTATGTGCCATGCCCATGGATATTTGGGGGGGGGGGTAACCTATAATTGTTTTATGGAGCTGCTGAATTTAAGATTTTCTTTCAGAAAAAAAGGACAGTATCTTTCTTTATTTAGCTTGACAATGAACAAATGAATTTACTCAGAAACTAAAGTTTGTGCTGAGGTTCCTTTTTTTCCCTCTGTTTTACCTTATTGTTTCTTTTAAGGTCAGTGTGATTGTCTTGCTTTGCTACAAGCAGGCAGCGCCTGGACTGGAGGACCTGCCGTAGCTTACGCATGGGAAGAGCAGAGGCTTAATGAATGCTTTACTATCTAATATTTCTTAGGGAGTTGTGGTTTTCCAGTCTGAAGGCTGTGTTTTGGAAAATTGTGAGTGATTTATTGCTGTGCACAATATAGGCAATTTTAGGCATTTGAGCTGAATGACCAAAATCATTTTAGAGTCAAAATGCTGACGTTGGTTAGACCCAGGAAATATCACTAATTCAGAAAACTCCTCAGCTACTCTTTTTCAAATACCAAATACATTTTTGTATCTGTTCTTATGACAAGTTAGGTCCACAGCAGATACAATCACATTGTTTATCCAGAAAAGAGGATTTTTTTTTTTTTGAGACAGACTCTCACTTTGTCTTCCTCGGTAGAGTACTGTGGCATCATAGCCCATAGCAACCTCAAACTCTTGGGGTCACCTGATCCTCTTGCCTCAGCCTCCCAAGTAGCTGGGATACAGGTGCCCTCCATAACGCCGGCTATTTTTTTAGAGGCGGAGTCTAGCTCTGGCTCAGTCTGGTCTCCACCTCCTAAACTCAAGCAATCCACCCACCCCTGCCTCCCAGAGGGCTGGATTGCAGGCATGAGCCAGCTCGCACGTCCCAGAAAAGAGGATTTTTAAAAAAAGTCTTCAGTAACATTGGGCAATCATTAGAATAAGACATTAATGCCATAGAAAAATGCTCAGGATAAATATTAAGTGAGAAAGCAGGATCCATACATATGCCTGGAATAAATTACCAGAAGGTTAAATACTGAAGTGCCCATGGTGATTATCTCTGGATGACAGAATTATAAATAATTTGGTTTTATCTTCCAACTTTTCTGTACTTTCCTGATTTTCTACAAAGAATGTTATCCTATTTTTATCCTATTTTCATAATTAGAAACATGTTATTTTTCAAAACTATCTGATGCTTAGTAATAGTTCTCTAAATGTTATTGTTAAATATTTAAACATACATGTTATATGGAGTTAAATGTCATTAGAAGGGAGTACTACATTTATGCAGCTACGTAACCAGGTAGCTTGGAGCTTCCAGCTCCTTGGAGCTGGAAACATGTGCTACTATTTTCCCTTCCCTCTAGGAATGTCTATTTAAATTTAACTTTGAGCAATAAAAGTGCTTGTCCTTTCTTTTTCTTTTTTTAAAATTGTTTGGGATTCACTGAGGATAGATACAAAGAATTAGGTTACACGGACTTTGGACTTCGATTGTTAGGTAAAGTCCCTTTTGTAATTGTGTTCCACCCCCAAGATGTGTGCCCTATACCATAATCCCCATCCCCCTTCCTCCTCCCTTCTCCCTGATCCCTCATTCCCCTACCCCCACCCTCCACTTGTATTAGATCACCTATTGCCTCCATATTAGAAGTGAGTACATTGGATTCCTGCTTCTCCATTTTTTTTTTTTTTTGGAGACAGTCTCACCTTGTCACCCTGGATCATCATGTCACAGCTCACAGCAACCTCAAACTCTTGGGCTTAAGCCATGATCTTGCCTCAGCCTCCAGAGTAGCTGGGACTACAGGCACCCACCGCAACACCCACCCTTTTTTTTTTTTTTTTTTTAGAGACAGGGTCACTCTTGCTCAGGCTGGTCTCAAACTCATGAGCTCAGGCAATCCACTTGCCTCCACCTCCCAAGTGCTGGGATTACAGGCATGAGCCACTGCACCTGGCTGCTTCTCCATTTTTGAGATGCTTTACTAAGAAGAATGTGTTCCACCTCCATCCAGGTTAATACAAAAGATGTAAAGTCTCCATCTTTTCGGATGGCTGAAAAGTATTCCCTGGTATACATACGTGATGGCATGTTGTCCCATTCCTGGGTTGGTGGGCTTTTAGGCTGTTTCCACATTTTGGCAATTGTAAATTGAGCTACAATAAACAGTCTTTTTTATCTTTTCTTAAAGGACTTCTGGTCACTAGCCACTTGGGTCTTCCCCTAGGCCTTCTGCACGAAGGCCGTCCAAGATCACATCATGTGCTTCCCTGTATGTAGCCTTACACTGGCCTATACTAGACATGGGGTCTGATTATAGATGTAATGTATGGCCAGTGTATAAAGGTTAGAAAACAGGAAAATGTATAATAAGGAAATAGAAATCACGTGCAATGGTACCACTCAAATTTGGGTGAATTATTTTCTTCCAAAGTTTACACATTACATTAAAATTGTGTTTATACCTTGTGTCCAATTTTTTAAATTGTTTTAAAAGTTAGTTAGCATGATATCAGGTCTTACTTGATTGTGACTTTTAGAACGAGGTCCAATCATAGTGACCAATAAATACTTCCAGGCTTTTTGTTGTTGTTGTTCAGCAGGCTCGGGCCGGGTTCCAACCCACGGGCCCTGGAGCATGTGGCCGGCACCCTAACCACTGAGCTACGGGCACCCTGCCTGAGCTTTTTTTTTTTCTTAAACTACTACACAACTGGTTTTGTTGGTATATAGTCCAAATTGTGTATCTATACATATGTGATCTAGCTGGCCCAAAGAAAAAAAATAGTAGTGTCAGTCCAGCAAATGGAATGGAAATGTGATGTAGTGTGTTATTGTTTGCTGTGCTTACACATATTTGGAAGTCAAAGAAAGGAAGATTTCGGTAATTGATAACTGCCATTAGCAGTGTGCCTTAGTTGATCCAGCAATGGCTGTGGAACAACTGATAATATTTTCATCAATAGGCAAGTTGATGCATTACTAGGACTTATTTCAGAGAGAATGTCACTTTTTGGTGTCAAGCATGGTGCCTGGCACATAGTGGGTGCATGGTAAATGTTTGTTGACAGAAGAAATGATTTTCTTTTTCTTTCTTTCTTTCTTTTTTCTTTCTTTTTTTTTTTTTTTTGCAGTTTTTGGCCGGGGCTTGGTTTGAACCCGCCACCTCTGGCATATGGGGCTACCGCCCCACTCCTTTGAGCCACAGGCGCTGCCCAAGAAATGATTTTCGTATATATATTTAACATCTATTTTCTGGACACCTAAGCAAGACAGATTTTATCTTAATCAAACTATTTTCAATGCCTTCTTAAGAAGTCTTAAGGTAAATTTCAATTCAGGAAAATGAATTGTCATGAAAATTTTCCTGTGCAAAATATTCCTGCATATCACTTTAGGCACTTGTAATATGTATTAGTTTCCTCTTGGACAGGTATGTTAACACAGTTTTCATTTTCTGAAGGTATGTGCTATGCATTGTAAAGCAGTAATATATTTGAATTTTGGTTTTGCAGTCAAATCTAAACAGTGAGTGATCATTTGGTTATATTATTGCTTAACTTAAAAGTAAAGCAATTATACATGAAGTTACTGGAAATCAAATCAGTTCAAATATTTAAGGTTAAAGATGGCTATTTAGGGGCAGTGCCTATGGCTCAGTGGGAAAGGTGCCGGCCCCGTATGCCTAGGGTGGCGGGTTCAAACCCGGCCCTGGCTGAACTGCAACAAAAAAATAGCGGGGTGTTAAAATGAGACTCTGTCTAAAAAAAAGGGGGAGAGGTTATCTGATTTGGTGGATATTTTTGTTCTAGTAAATTAGGAGAAAGCAGAAAGCAAATCCTGCAGAAAGCAAAGTGCTTGCTGCATTATAACCATAATGAATGAGTGATCATTATCAAAACACAAGGAATTTAAACATATTTTTAAAGTGTTGACTAATTTACAGGTATATAGCTTGGATTATTTTTCTTTCATAACAGTGGTTTGTAAAAGAGGTCACACATATTTCAATCCCATATGTATTTTTGTCTAGTTTTTAAATTCAGTGGAGTCAGTGAAGGAAATTGTAATCTTGGGTTTTGTTTAAATTGATACTAATCTTTACTCTGCCACTTATTCACCGTCTTGGTAATGTATATTCTTGACTTTTTCAATTTTTAAATAATTTCTCAATTTATAATGAATCAATATAAAGAACGGGAACTTTTTTTTAGTAGTTTTCTTTTTTTTTTATTAAATCATAACTGTGTACATCAATGCAGTCATGGGGTAGAGTGTGCTGGTTTTATATACAATTTGAAATATTTTCACCAAACTGGTTAACATAGCCTTCATGGCATTTTCTTAGTTATTGTGTTAAGACATTTATATTCTACATTTAGAAAGATTCACATGT
>CAUYQV010047833.1:0-28430 GCA_963574575.1 Galagoides demidoff
GGGCGCCTGTGGTCCCAGCTACTTGGGAGGCGGAGGCAGGAGACTCTCTTGAGCCCAGGAGTTGGAGGTTGCTATGAGCTGTGATGCCATGGCACTCTACCCAGGGGGATAGCTTGAGGCTCCGTCTCAAAAAAAAAAAAGAGTAAGAAATCAAAATCCAGCGGCTAGATAACTTGCCCTAATCCGTGCAACTTGAAGAGATCTAACTACTACTTACATGTAGATACTTTGATGCCAAATTCTCAGGTTATTTAAATCATTTCTGCTCAGCAACACTGTTGTGTTTTACTTATTTTTATTTTATTATTTGTTTATTCTTTTGAGACACAGTCTCACTTTATCCCCCTCAGTAGAGTGCTGTGACATCATAGCTCGCAGCAATCTCAGACTCTTGGGCTCAAATGATCTTCTTGCCAAAACCTCCCCAGTCACTGGGACTACAGGCACCCACCACAATGCTGGCTATTTTTAGAGACTGGGTCTTGCTCTGGCTCAAGCTAGTCTTGAACCATGAGCTCAGGCAATCCACCTGCTTCAGCCTCCCAGAGTGCTGGGATTACAGGTGTGAGCCATTGCACTTGGCTGTGCTTTAATTATGAAATGCCTGTTGTGAACAAGATTGTGTGTGTATGTGTTAAGAGAGTATATACATAAGGATAAAGAAAGCACTGTTTTGTATTTTATGGTTATATGCATAAGCAAAGACATGCATAAAATATAACAAACATCACTTGCTGTGGTTGAACATTTGTGTCCACCCAAACATCAGATGTTGAAATCTGATCATCAGCGTGGTATTATCAGGAGGTGGGCACATTAGTGGAATGATTAGGTGACAATCTTTTTTTTTTTTAGTTGTATAAAACTGTGTTTAATTGTATAAAAAAGTATAAGTTGTGCATTTCCCTGGCTTTTGTGGGAAGACTGCTGGCTTCCTTTGAACTGTGGTTTGCAGCTTTGGGGTAGGAGTTGGTTCTGAGTGAAAAGAGAATGGGGTCATTATGGGGAGGGGTGTCATGAAGGTTGAAATTAGTGCCATTACAAAAGGGGCCCCACAAATCGGCCTTTCCACTTCCACAGTATGATAATTCGGTGAGAAGCTCTTATCTATGAACCAGCAAACAGGCCCTCACCCCACACTGAATCTGCCAGCACCTTGATCTTGAACTTCCCAGACTCCAGAAATGTGAGAAATAAATTTCTGTTATGTATAAGCCCCACAGCTTATAATATTTTGTTACATCGCATTAGGTAAGACAAATTAAAGTCTGCAAACATGTTTTGTGATTCTAATGCATAATATAAACCTGAGCTACTTTGATGATAGGTGCTACTGTAGATATTTGATATGCCCTAGACATTGGCCTGGTGAGCAAACATCAGCAATCTCACATCACACTTTCTTCCCTGAACCATTCATACTTGTGGGTGACCACCTCCACCTCGCTCTTGCCATGTTCTCAGCATGGCCCTCCTACTGTTCTCCCTCAGTGCTGGCCTGGGGAGACCTTGACACTGACTTATCCACTGCTACTGACTGTTCTTTAAATACTAGATCTGCAGGTGGAAGTATCATGGCCTGCTGGGTTATGGCTGCTATAAAACCATGGTCTCCAAATTTAATTCGTCTGTCCGTGCTTCCTGGCAAGATGTTCAATTCCTTATTCATCAATTTCTATTCTTTGCAGCACCAACTATTTCTAAATCCATCCACTCTTCTCAAATCTTCTAACTTACCACCTCCTCATCTTCAATTCTATATAATCACTTCACAAACCAAAAACAGGCACCCAACTTCCTCAGCTTCCTGCCGCCTTAAGGCTTAGTCTTATCTGAACCCAGGGGGTCCTCCCTTCCTGTACTGTCACTGCACAGCTGCCTCTCCTCTTATGAAAAATTATCACTCCTCCTCTATGATCAATCCAGTCTCTCCACCCCTGCTTTCTCACTCTATTTGAATAGTATCTTTATTAAAATTTAATCTGCATACTATGCAGCAAACATATTCAAAGCCTACAATGGGATGGGTTTTTAGCCTATTTGCACAGTGAGCAATGATCAACATGATGAATTTTAGAGAATTTTCATTCCCCACCCCACCTCCCAAATCATACCTGTTAGTAGTCACTTTCCATTACCCCAACTCCCTTTCCTACTCCTGGCCCTGAGTAACCACTAGTCTACTTCCCACATCTATAGATTCACCTGTTTTAGACATTTCCTGTCAATGCAATCCTTCAGTATGTGGACACCTCACTCTCTTAGCTTTCCCTCTGCCCCTCATGTGTTTTTAACATCTCCTCCCCGACTTGTTTTTTCTCATTAGCATATGCATGCTCAAATCCAGTCCATCTTTAAAACCAAACCAAACAAAATAGAATTATGCATCGGGATCATCCCACCCTACTCCAATTTCTACAGTATCTGTTCCCTTCCCAGCCAAGTTTTTTAAAAAGAATTTTTTCTGTTTTTCCATCTTCTCACTCACTTCTCAAACCATTTTCAACCATGCCCTACCTAGGTCATCAATAAGTTCCTTCTTACTAACTTCAATAGAGTGTTAACATCTACTCATCCTTCAACTCTCAGTGAAACACCACTTTCTCTAGGAGTCTTCCTCAACTCCCTTAGAAGTAGGTCAGGGTTTTCCTGCCTTGATTCTATTAACATTTTGGAATGAACAATTCTTTGAAATGAGAGGCTGTCCTGGCCTTCATCCACTGGATGCCAATAGCACACCTGTCACTCAGTTGTGACAGCTCAATATGTCTCTCATACTATCAAATATCGCTGGGGAGGCAAAAATCAACCTTGATTGAGAATTAGCCGATCCAGACAAACTTTGCCCTTCGTGTTCTCAGACCATTCTTGATTTCCCTTTTCACAGCATTTATTACATTGTATTGGAGTTGTTTGTGGGCCTGTCTCTCATCCAAACTGAATCAAGATTCATATATCAGGAGCAATGATTATCTAGTCCAATGCCTTTAACACCTGGAACAATGTCTAGCACATAATAATTAATCAACATATACTTGTTGAATGAATGAACATCATGCCTTTTTTTTCAAATTTAAAAACCTTTTATTTTGAAATAATTCTAAATTTACAAAAGAGTTGCAAAGATAATACAGAATGTTCCTATATTAATCCCTTGCTAAGCTTCTGCTAATATTAACATTTGACACAACAATGGTATATTTATCAAAGCCAAGCAGTTAACATTGGTACATCACTATGTACCAAAAAAAAAAGAATGACTTTTTTTTTTCCCATTAGTACCCTCTTTTCGATTCAATATCCAATTTAGGACCCCACATTACATTTAGCCATCCCCTGCCCTTAGTCTCTTCCAGTTTATGACGGTTTCTCTTTGTCTTTTATGACATTGACACTTTTGAAGACTAATGGTTAGATATTTTATAAAATGTCCATCTATTTGAGTGTATCTGTTATTTCTCCTAACAAGGTGAAAGTTATGGATTTAATATGATGAGAAAGGCCCATCATATCTCTGGTATTCTCCCCCAAATTCATGCCTTTTATTTTTTGAGGGATACCAGTAAGTAATGGGAATCTCAGGAATAACTTAGTTTTTGTCTATAGTTTTTGTTTGTCAATGTTTTGATTTGGTTTACTTTTGCTCCTTGTTAAGGAGTTAGTTTAGGATCATAGCTAAAAATCATAACATCCAAATCAAAAGATTGCAAGTAGAAAGCAGAGAGTTAGGAAAGTAGTACATGGCTGACCTTGCATGCCGCCCTGTTGTTCATCATGGTCTTCTTGGTTCAGCTTTTCAACCACAGTGCGTTCATGCCAGTGATTTATATAATTTGGCTTCAAAATACCTCAGAAACTAACATTTGTAGATCCCATTTCTAGATTCTGTCAATTATCTCATTTGTGCCAAGCCCCCCACCCCCAAGTTGATTGTGTATTTCCCAGAGATAAATAGCTCATAGTTATAATCACGAGAATTATATGCTCTTGGGACTAGATAATCAAACCACACCGATGAAAACACCGATCCTCAGGGGTTAAAAAGGGAAATACTGGAGTCTCAGTAGTAACCTCTGAAGAACTAAACCGGTGGGAACGTCTCATGATCTTTCAATAAGCAACACTAGATTGTGTTTAAATAGATCTCATTTTTTTGACCACCTAGAGGGGCCAGACTCTGTTTCCTGAGGCTTCTAGGCATGGATGGTCTTATTTCATTTTGAAAACCACCTTATCATTTTCTTTACAACTTTCCAGCTATAATAACATGGAGTGCATCTGACAAGCCAGGCTGCCTGGGTCCGGAGCTCATTCTCTGTTATAAGCTCACATTCCTCTGACTGCCTCCGTTAGACACTCTATTAAAGATCTTTTTCTCAGTTCCGCCACATTTAGCACAATTTGCAGCATGTAGGAGGCACTCTATAAATAAAATAAGTCGTTTAATGTTACTCCAAATGAGATCTTAGGTTTCTATAATAGTGACAAACGAGGACAGTGATCAACAGATAAACACAAAGATACCAGTGGGATTGAAAATGGCAAAAACTAGAAAAGAGAGGGAATAGATTCACAAGAGGAATCAGCTAATGTCCTGGAAGATGCTGACATGAAGACTGATATATCAGTATTGTTTTATCCTGGCCTGGTAACTCATGACTTTTCAGTAGGTTGGGCTGGCTTTATGTTCAAGAGTTTGGTAAAATCTGCATATTGTGAGTCACAGGTCACCATGGCTCAGATCTTTATGAGAACACATGTTTTATTGGGTTTCAACATAGACCTGGATACTCTAGAAAATAACCTAGTGGATAACTCGGTATGCTGACTCCCAATTAGAACTATATTGGTTTAAAAATATATGATCTCCCAATTAGAACTATATTGGTTCAAAAATAAGTTTTTTTGCAATGAAAAAGCTTTAAATATTAACTATTGGGTAGCATAGATACTCTAAAGTCTTAAAGTGACTTAAAACCAAAACTTCCGTCATTTCATGGTTTTGTTTGGAGAAAAATGACAGAGATCACTGTTTCAGGCATCATAATGACATGGTCGCTCGGCTTCCCTGGAGTCTCACACATTGTGTCTTGTCTCCCTTCCACCCAGGTGGGGCTCTACTCTGCTGCTTGTCAGCTGTGCTAGTGCCACTGTTTCCTGACCTGGGGGTCTTTCTTTTTTTTTTTTTTTTCACTTGACTGTAACTAGTTTTATTTTCCTGAGCTGTATGTGAGAAAAATGGAACTTACTAATAGTTGTTTTTTCTGATCTAAGTAAAAACTATATCTCCATTAACAGAATAGAAGTACAATAATGGATCTGATGATCCATCCTCACATCTACCCTTTAACAACCTCTTCATAGCGAGTCATCCACTCCCATTTGGGCTAAATTCTACCATTGACTCATCAATATATACTCATATTCAAAATGGGTAATAACAAGGCTGGGCATGGTGGCTCACACCTGTAATCCTAGCACTCTGGGAGACTGATGCAGGTGGATAGCCTGAGCCCACAAATTTGAGACCAGCCTGAGCCAGAGTAAGACCTCGTCTCTAAAATAGATAGATAGATAGATAGATAGATGAAGCTGGGTGTTGTGGCAGATGCCTGCAGTGCCAGTTACTCAGGAGGCTAAGGCAAGAGAATTGCTTCAGCCAAGAGTTTGAGGTTACTGTGGGCTATGACACCACAGCACTCAACTCCAGGGCAACTGAGAGAGATGCTGTCTCAAAAGCAAACAAAAATCCCCCAAATATGCAATAATTAATAAGGCTCAGTTACTAACTAATCAGGAAACTATTGGCCATAAACACCTGATACAACCATCCCTAAGTTACCTGTTGACTGTCAGCCGTTCATGGAGATGAGTAGGTCTTGCTCTAGGCCAAGTCATGAAGCATCAGTTCCCCCAGGAAGTAATCCTTATCGCCTTTGCAAGCCACCTTGTATCCCAGAATTAATATTTGCAATGCCTTTTAGTCAGAATCAAATCAACTCAGATTCTAAAATGTAAACACTTCCCACCACTGTCTCCTCTCTCCAATGAAGTGGTGCCCCTCAGTTTCAGAAAGATGTTACTTCAGGATGGTTTGTCTCTTTATCCAGAGAGACACAGGAGTCATCTCCAACTAACCGAGATTACGCATGCATATCGGGAGGGACCACCCAATACATAAAGGGAAAATAATTACATGCTCCAGTGGACACACTGGCCTCCTGAGGGCAAAGACCTGTTACACCTGAGAAACTTTTATGAGAGGAGCGTAAAGCAAAGAGGACCTTTCCATTTTTGTTTAAACAGGCAGGTAGGTGGAAAGTCAAGTGGACTTGTTTTCTTGCCTATGTTTGCTTCTGTGCTATTTGGCTTTCCTTAATTTTCTGAGTATTTTGTTTTCAGATAAATCACCTAGAAATTTATCTAAAGTTATTCATGTTTTCCAGTAATTATTTCATTGAGAAAGAAAAAAAAAAACAATTCTAGATCAGTTCAACCATCCATGGGCTTATGAAAAAAGAGTAGAGACGGCATATGCTATGTATTAATTTTGAGTATCTATTATTGATTGTATTAATTTTAAATGTCCACCACAATGTATGCAGCACAAAGGACACTTACCTCTTTGGGTCAGTTTGATTACTGAGAGATATTATGGTTATTATTAACCATAATATTATTATTATGAGTAGGTCTTAGATATATGGTTATTATTAACCATATCTCTCAGTAAGAACATAGAGTGGTTAAAAAAATGCACTTGCGAGTCAGAGGTATTTGGAATCAACTCTTAGCTCTGCCAGTTATTAAATTATGACCTTGAATAACTCACTTGCCCTCTCAAAGCCTCAGTTTCCTAGGTTGTTCAATTGAGACTATTAATAGCACCAGCTTTATAGTTTTGTGCAGTTCAACAAGATAAGTATGAGGTGCTGAGAATAATGCCTGATTTAAGCCCTCAAAAATTGTAGCTACTATTATTATCCATGACTGTCACAATAACATCTTAAAATTAGGTGGTAGACCCATTTTACAGATGAAGAAAAAAAGACCCATGGAGGTTAAGTAATTCACCAAGACGGTATCCTCTGCAGCCTACCATGGAATCAAATGTGACCACCATCCTTGTGCAAACTCCCTCCAGCTGTAAGTCCTAAAGTGGAGACAAAACATATTTGTTTAACAACCATTTATTCCTCCACCTCTCACGGCGATACACAGGGTGACCAACCTGTAGGACAAGATTCCTGTGAATACACGAGTTCTGCAATGTGTATTTATAAAACTCCTGTTATTTCATGGGTAAAATTCCTTTTGTTTTTGTTCTCTTGCCCACTCTTTGAGAGCTGCCTGACTTTTTTCTTTCAGAATCAACTGGTGAGATGTTCTGGAAACAAGATGTTTCTTAGCAACATTTTGTTTATATAGATGAAAACATAACCTTTCCTGCCACCTGCTAGAGAAGAGAAATCTTCAGCATAAAACGATATATACTTACTGAAGTTCTTGATTTTTAATTCCTATATAGTCCTATGTGGTTTTCTTTCTTTCAGGAGGGGAGTGTCCTTCACTTTAACACATTTTAAAGGTGTATAGCTATATACAGTCCCCCCTGCCCTGGGTCCTCACAACTCTGTCTGTGAGTACATGTAAGAACACAAGCTCATGAGAACACACATCTACATATGTCTTGAAAGAAACACATGCATGGTGAATTTTCTCTGTTAGCTTACAGCAGTTCTCAACCTGTGGGTCGCGACCTATAGGAATTGTATTAAAGGGCCGCGGCATTAGGAAGGTTGAGAACCACTGGCTTACAGCATTTTTTCTCCATTCCATCTTTCTGGGATGCATCTTATGAAAGTAATCATTGGTACAACTTTGACCAGTTAGAGGATTTACTCCCTCCTGAAGGAAATTTCAATGAATTCAGAAAGCTGCTTAGACATAGCTGACAAAAAGTTCAATAAGTCTTGATAATAACTGGCCGCCTCTCTCTCTCCATTATGGAAGTGTTGGCTATGAATGGTCAAATTCCTCAGAGAGGACTGTGTTGTTGGCAAACTCCCTCCAGCTGTTTCCTTACCCAAATGAAGGTGCTTATGAAGGAGAAAAAGGAAGAAACCTCAGAAGAAACAGCAGACGATATGGCCATGTGGGTATTTGAGGGGATTCAAGGTACTTAATCCTATGAAGGTTTTCCTTAGGCTCCTGTATCAGTCAGAGTTCTCCAGAGAAACAAAATAAATCAGAAATATATACTGTATGTGTGAATTATATATATCTGAAATATATAAAGTAGAACCCCTATGGCTGACCACCTCCTTCCCTTGGCCTAATATTCATAGACCAGACATCCCCCGCGTGTACGGATCAGCACAGTAGGTCGAGTTCCTTATGTTGACCACTCCTGTACGTTGGCCAGTTTATTACAGTTCCTTGGGTGGTCAAATTACAGAGGTTCCAAAATATCTATATTAATATATAGGTATAGATGCATACATAGATGATATAGACACAGGTAGATATAAGTATGGAAAGAGAGAGAGAGAGAGAAATTTATTTTAAGGATTTGGTTGATGCGATTGCAGGGGCCGGCAAGTCCACAGAAAAAAATTAATGTTTTAGTCTTGAGTTCAAAGCCAAAAGGCAATCTGGAAGCAAAATTCCTTCATGAGCGGACCTCAGTCTTTCCTCTTAAGGCTTTCAGCTGATTGGATGAGGCTCACTCACATCATGGAAGAGATAATAGGCTTTACTCAGAGTCTACTGATAAAAATGTTGATTATGTCTAAAAAGTACTTCACAGCAATGTGTAGGCTTGTGTTCAAATACCTGGGCACCATAGCTTGGCAAAGTCAATACAGAACATTAAACATCACAGCTTCCTAGTCAGCCCTGGTCCTCTTCTCCAATGGCCATCTGGAGTAAGCACAATCCCAGTTGGAAGACCAGGCAATGGCCTGGGATGTCGTGGGTGCCTAAAATCAACTGAGGCATCAATTGTACTGGTATTCTGTGGAACACGTAGTAAGATTACACATAGACATACATTTGTCTTTGTAATTACAAGCTTTGCTTTGCAATACTCATAGATACACATGTAGTTATAAAAAATAACCCAGATAAAGCTTGCATACCCTTTACCCCATTTCTCCCAAGGGTCACATCTTGCAAAACCATAATATAGGATATTGATGCTGATAGGATCAAGATACGTAACATTTCCATCATCACAAGAATGACTCACGTTTCCTTCTACAACCATACCTATTTTTTTCCTGCCTCCAACCCTAACTTAGCTGTAGAGAATACTAATGTGGTATCTATGGTCATTTCAGGATGTTATATAAATGGAATCATTTGTTACACAACCTTTTTGGTTAAAGTTTTTCATGCGGCATTATTCTCTAGAGACTTATCTAAGCTTTGGTTTATATCTATTGTTTATTATTTTGATTGCTGAGTAATATTCCATAGTATGGTAGTACCATAGCTTGTTTAACCATTCCTGGTTGAAGGATATCTGGGTTGTTTTGATTTTGCTATGACAAAATATGACTGAAATAAATATTTGTGTACAGGTCTTTCTATGAATATAAGTTTTTAATTCTCTAGGATAACTACCAAGGAGTATAATTACTGGACCATATGGTAGTTTGATATTTAACTTGCTGGAAAACTTGTTTTCTATAGTGACTACACTATTTTACACTCTGTAGGGCAGAGAATGAGAGATCAGTTTCACTGTGTCCTTGACAGCATTTGGTGTTGTCACCAGCCTTTATTTCAGACATTCTGATAGGGGCTACAGTGACATCTTATTGTGGCTTTAATTTGCCTTGCTCTATGGACTAATGATGTTGAAAATTGTTTCATGTCCTGTATTAACATCTATATACCTTCTTTGTTGAAATATCTCTTCAAACCTTTTGCCCATTTTGTGATTGATTTTCTTTTTCCTGTTGAGTTTTGAGAGTCCTTTATATACTAATCCTTTGTGGTAGATGGATTTACAGATATTTTCTCTTAGTTTGTACTTAGTCTTTGTAACAGGGTTGTTCCCTGAGCAAATGTTTGTTGTCATTATGAAGTTTAGGTTAAGGTTTCTTGTTTTGTTTCTTTTTGTTTTATTTTGTCTATGCATCTTCATTCAGTTGCTCCAGTACCGCTGATTAAAAAAATAAATAAATAAAAAACTTTGGGGTAGCACTGTGGCTCAAGAACTAGGGTGCTGGCCTTATATACCGGAGGTGGCGGGTTCAAACCTGGCCCCGGCCAAAAAAACTGCAAAAAAAAAAAAAAAAAAAAAAAGAACAACAACTTTCTTCCATTGTGTTACTTTTGCCCCTTTGTCAAAAATCAGTTGGGTACATTTGTGTGAGTCTATTTCTGGGTTCTCTACTTTGATCCATTGATCAATGTGTCTACCTCCCTGTCAATACCACTCTTGATTATGCTAGCTACATAGTCTTAAAATCAGATAGAGTAATTCTTCTCATTTTTTCTTTATTTCCCAAAATTATGGTAGCTATTCTAGTTACTTTGCATTTCCATATAAAATTTAGAATAATTCTGTCTGTATCTCCAAAAATCTTATAGAGATGTTGATAGAAATTCCTCTAAACCAACCTGTATGTCAATTTGGAGAGAGTTGATAACTTTGTTACATAAAGTCTTCTGTTCCCACACATACTTCTTTTATTTATTTTTTTTTTTTGTCCTTTCACTTATTTAGGTCTTTGCTTTCTCTCATCAGCATTATTTAGATTTCAGAATATGATTTTTGTGAATGTTTTGTTGGATTTATACCTGGGCTTGAAAAAAAGTACAGGATAGAATAAAACTCTTCTTTACTAAGCAGACATCGCTTTTATCAATCATTCCTATCTTGATGCTTCTATATATTCTGTATTTATTCATTAGATTCTTTCCTAAAATTTTTTAAAAATAGCCTATTTATTGTTTAGAAATAAGTTCTGAACAGAATATGTTAAAAACTGCTGACATTAAGGATGAAATCAGAGCAACCTGAGAGTGCTAATTACCTGGGCTTGGCAAGGTCTATCCCTTTCATTTTCTGTTGTTTCTCATCAGAAGGTGACTTCTAGCAGTATTTGGAGTGTCCAAGGTCTTGAAATGTGTGATTTTTTGAGTCCAACATTAAATGCAAAGCCAGATACCAGTATTTTTTAAGATTTCTCATTATGTCACCTCGTGTTAGCACAGCGTTGCTGATGGAGAGTGTGAGTTCAGATGCAAAACTTTGACACCGAAAGTATACATGGCAGTGAGAAAATGAGACTCCGGACATTCGAGCTGCTCCTGGAATTAATTTGTAGTTCACAGTGTGGAGTGTGGACCATCCACATGTGCTGTCCTTGTGGCAGCACAAATGTTACCTTGATACCTAGCAATGCGTAGTTACTGTGTTTCATTGCCAAGCAAAAGCTGCACATTGCAAATTGCTTCATTCCTCTGATTAACTGCAGAATTTCACTGGGGAGTCTGAGGTGCAAAGTTCCTCTTGGCACATCTCCAGGGGCTTCCTGAAGGAAGAAGATGTTTTGAAAGACTGGAGATGAACGCTGGTTTAATGTGCATAGTTTAAAAATACAAATTACCCAATAAAACTCAGGATGGTATATTTCAACTTTGTAGCCTTTAGTTGCCAAGACTGTAAGAACAAAGGTATATTGAGTAAACTGAGTTATTGAAATGGACCAGTGAACTTGACTTTGAAGTGCTATGGGAAAGGGGAGAGGATTGAAGTCAGAATTCTTTTGATTTGTGGTCCTCAAGCTGGGTTGATCACTTTGTCCTGGTTTTTCCAGAATGTTCCTGGTTTTAACAATGCAAGTCTCATGTCCCAGGAAGCCCCTTGGTTTTAGTTTTAAAATTCCTGTCTTAGGAATCTCTATGGGTCCCAGGAAAACCATGACGGACGGTCACCCTACCTTCCTCTCTTCCTCTTATCAACTTTGGGATTTTAAGTCCAACCTATCATGTGTCTGAGGCTGGCTCCTCATCTGTAGACTGTAGAAAGTGATTACTCTCTCCCATCACAGGGTAATTGAATGAAGTAGGATAATGTAAATAGAATGCTCTGTAAGCAGTAGAGCACTGTACAGGTATGGTTAGGGTACCATCCTAACTCATGGCTGTCCCATGTTAACAATGCTTATATTTGCATTGAACTCTCTGACAAAAACAAACAAACAAACAAAAAATAGTCATAAAATGATGCAATGCTTTCCCCAATAGCTCATCTCTTTCCAACCAGTGCAATATTTTTGGCCATACCCTAGAGATCTCATTAGCTAAACATGAAGTATCATCTACCCCCAAATTACTGTTAAATGCTATTTACCCTCTAATCCCCTAATTCTATTCATCTGACATCACTTTATGGATCTCTGGCAAATAACACAGTTCAAGTGTACAAGCATAGTGGGTGGATTTGAATAATTACATGTTTATGTTCAAGAAGATTATAATAAAACATTGACAAATCCAGTTCCCTTTTCCAAGAGTCATGCTGCATTCCCTGTTAAAGGTGATGGGTTGGTTGTGAATTGCCTTCTGCATTTTAATGACGGCATTTAGGAAAGTACCACAAGCTTTAGGTAGAGGTCTTGGGTGGGTTTCTGGAATCCAGGTAGTTGAACAGAACATACCAGAAGATTTTAGCAAGTTGACGAGGCTTCAAAGTTAATATCTGAAACACTGTCAAGTGCGAGATCTTTTGTTTCACTTTGTTAGTAAATGGAACAGATGGTTTGCAAACATGTTCGGGATCTGAGAGCTGACTGACTGTGTCAGTCCGATAGAAATAGAAGGCAGCCATTTACCACATCAGAGAAAAGGAAAGCTTCAGAATTAAATCTTAAAAGAAAGGGGGCTTCTCTCCAGATCTGAACTAACAAGACAGAACACTGAGTTTAAAAGGTCACCACCTCACCACTCACTTTTGCATTTTTCCTTTTATTCAGTGCCAACATAGAATATTCGAATAAGGATCTGAATGTTCTAGCAAAAAAATACAATAAACGCACGTTTTTTTTTTGATGCAATAGTGAAATCACCATCATAGATAGAGTTCCGTTGCCATGGGGACAATTACGCTCTCATGAAATCCAGTACGGCAGCATCTTCCCTGCGAATCCAGCCCAATGAGAGACAAAATTCTGCCTCTTTTTCTTCAATCTTCAAACGAGAACACAGTTAACCTTGCAGAGAAGGAAAGTTAATAGCTGGGCTCCCCTATCGGTCTGCCTTTCACCTCTACACTTCCCATCTCCGTGTTGAAGCATAATGTAGGTCAGCCAGGACCAAAAAAAGTTGAGGCTATTACTGCAAATGCATGCGATAACCTATTTAGCTTGATTTTTGTACCAGTTTGAGGACGAGGCAGGACAAGACAATTTCACTGTTGGAGGCTCTGAAATGATAGGGTCAATGGCTGGCTTACTGGGAGTTTGCAACCAGGAAGGGACACAAAAGCTCACGTCACCCCCACAAAGGCTGCTAGTAAATAATCATTTGATATGGGATATTTTATGGGACTTCAAAATAGAGCTACCTGGAGAATTATGGAGTAGTTTTGAAGCAAACTTTTAAAAAAGCTATTTAGTTTTGATTTCATAATCATAAACTTAACTCTGCTTCCAGCTAGACATGGAGAGGAATAAGGAAAATTATAGTGAGGTGCTCTCTGGGTTACAGAAGGAATGTTTGGCGGTTGAAAACTTGAGCCAGATTGATAACAGTGGTCACAGTCAGTAATGGTGAACTGCTCACTGGTCTTGACCTTCTTGGACCCAAAGTGCTCCACGGCTTTCACAGCACTCATGCCCTTGTGACCTTGGCAAAGCCCATATGTTTGCCATCCAAACACTCATTCTTAGTGCAGATGAAAAACTGGGAACCATTTGTGATGGGTCCAGCATTTGCTATGGATAAGATGCCAGGACCTGGCTCAGCACCTGTAGCTCAATTGGCTAAGGTGCCAGCCACGTACACCTAAGGTGGTGGGTTCGAATCCCCAGCCCGGGCCCGCCAAACAACAATGATGGCTGCAAACAAAAAACGGCCGGGCGTTGTGGCGGGCGCCTGTGGTCCCAGCTACTGGGGAGGCGGAGGCAGGAGACTCGCTTGAGCCCAGGAGTTGGAGGTTGCTATGAGCTATGATGCCATGGCATTCTACCCAGGGGGATAGCTTGAGGCCCCATCTCAAAAAAAAAAAAAAAAGATGCCAGGACCTGTGTGCTTCAGGACCAAGTTCTCATCTTTAAATTCCTCCCCATAGATAGACTTATTGCCAGTGCCATTATGGCATGTGACGTCACCACCCTGGCACATAATTCCGTGAAAGTGGGAACACTTATAACCGCGTCCTTTTTCTCCAGTGCTCAGAGCATGAAAGTTTTCTGCTGTCTTTGGAACTTTGTCTGTAAACAGCTCCAAGGAGACGCAGCTCAAAGGCTCGCCCTCAGTGGCAGTATCAAAGAACACAGTGGGGTTGGACCAGGGCTGATACCAGATGATTATAGAAAGCTGCAGCGTCTGCAAAGCAGCACAGAAGCAAACTTTTTAATCCATCCAAGTTTAATTGAGCACCTCCTCCTCACCAGGCACTGTGCTGGCCAAAGAAGACATAATTAAACCAACTGACAAGGAATCAGATACCACAAAGCTTACATCCAACCAAGAGAAACAGCCGCCAGGGTCAGGGAGGTATCTCTGAGATGGTCACATTTGAGCACAGCCTTTTTATACCATTGAGGAGTAGCATTCTGCAGATATTCCTACAGGAATCTCACATTTTATCTGCACCATTCTTGTCTACGGTGAACATTCCCATCTTCAGAAACTGATATGCAGAGTGGCTACAGAGTACGATTATTGAACACTCAGAGAAGCAGGGGAAAGGCCTACTGGAAAGAATATCAGCTGTAGGTTCAAACTCCAGCTCAAATGCTACTTATATAATTCACTTACCTGAGCTTGGGTCTCAATAGCAGTACATTTCCCACCTGAAATACCATCAGTACCCAATACTATAGTGTGTTATTTCTTTTCTTTTCTTCCTTTTCTTTGAGACAGAGTCTCACTATGTCACCCTCTGTAGAGTGCTGTAGCGTCACAGCTCATAGCAACCTCAAACTCTTGGGCTTAAGTGATTCTCTAGCCTCAGCCTCCCAAGTAGCTGGGACTACAGGTACCTGCCACAAAGCCTGGCTATTTTTTGTTGCAGTTGTTTAGCTGGCAGGTTCAAACCCACCACCCTCTGTGTGTGTGGCTGGCGCTGTAATAACTTATATTTCTTATAAATCTTCTCTAACATGATCCTGAAATAGCCATTAAATGAAATAAATGAGTATTGATATATTATTATATTTATCCTCAGATTTCAAGGTTTTTTTTTCCTCCAAATGTCCTAACAGAGCCCATTATAATAATAGCATTTTATTCAAAAATAATTGTCATACGGCTACAGTATCCTTCTGTTTGGAGGACTTCCTCAGCCTTTCCTTGACTTTCTTGAAGTCTTATTCTTCACATTTTTGGAATAGACAAACCAGTTATTTTGTAGTACATCCTTCAATCTGCCAGTTTTCTCATGATTTGGTGCAAGCCTGGCAGCCTCAAGCTTGCACACCCTGCCACACGGATGCTCCCCTCACTCTGCTTGCAAGAAGTCCCAACGACTCCATTGCTCACCTCTTTGGTGCTCTACCCCTCAACACCAAGTTGCTCCCTGAGACCACGGCCTTCTAGCCCTACTGGCATTCTGCCACCCATGCCGGGCAGCTGTCCTATGTAGACATATGTCCCTGTTACTCCCTCTCCTGGGCCACTCCTCCATATTCAAGGTGGATGTCTGCCATGCTCTGCTCCCACCTCCTGACTTCAGAAGATTATTTAGGAAGAGAGAAGAAAAACAAATGTCTAGAAGAGGAATATGAATTCTATTTTGGATATCATTCCAGAATATCTCAGAGAACTTCAAATAAATTAATACAGAACTATCTTCAAATTATTTACACTTAGAAGCAATTACCATGCAATGTGCTGTCAGAAGCCTGTGAAATCACAATTGCCACCACACTGCCACTCCTAAGAAGGAAGCTCAGATTAAACGTTCCTCTGCACAGGTCCAAAGACATCTACTTGGGGTATGAAAGCTTCTCAGTCCAAAGACATCTACTTGGGGTATGAAAGCTTCCCAGCAGAAGAAGAGTCTAAATTTGCCTCAGCTGAGTTTAAGATCCCCTGTTGCTTTCTCTATTTCCATTCCCACTTTGCAGATGACCCCCAAATGCTCTTTTTCCACAGGTCACTTTATGCTTTCATTTTTAGCTTGCCTCTGAGTGTGTTCACTTACCTAACTTCAGTGTCTCCACCCATCCCATCTCAACATACGTACAATAGCCTTGTTGACTGATGCATGTAAAAGCTGGTATAACATACTATATAGGGCTTGCTGACACTTCTGCTATCTCTTTCTTTGCCAGCTGTTATTACACACTGAACTAGACCTTCTCAGTGCAGATAACAGGCCTCTTCCTCGCCACACACACACACACACACACACACACACACACACACACTTTCTAAGAATCATAGTAGCTGACTTTAGAAAATTCTTCGCAATTCATTCATTCAGTCACTTGCAATTTTAACACATATTTTTGAGTGTTGGTCATTCTGAGACCCAAGGCTCAGCACTGGAGTTGAACAGATAAATTGAACTAATCTCTAGGTCAGTGTCTGGTGAGGTTCAGTGGCCGAGTCAAAAGTGTCAACAAATAATGACAATCCATTGCTTTGTTGAGTGCTTTTTCTCTTTTGATTCATCTGTCCTTTTGAGTCTCCTAAGTTGACAGTGAATGGGGCCAAATAAATCTTTGTATTCTTTCTTTTGTTATTTATTTTTATTTTCTTTAGAGACAGAATCTCACTTTGTTGCCCTCAGTAGAGTGCGGTGACATCACAGCTCACAGCAACCTCCAGCTCTTGGGCTTAGGTGATTCTCTTGCCTCAGCCTCCAGAATAACTGGGACTACAGGCACCCGCCACAATGCCCTGATATTTTTTGTTGCAGTTTGGCCGGGGCTGGGTTTGAACCTGCCACCCTCTGTATGTGGGGCCGGCACAGACCTTCTTTTATTTTTGAACATACTTTATATGTATAAAGTACATAAACTATAAATGTCAGTGTAATGAATAATTATAAACACCAGTGTTCTCATAACAGAGGTAAAGAGAACATTCCTCATTTTCCTGAGGTCTCCAGACTCCCCCTGCCCATCCACACAAAAGTGAACACTCTCCAGACAACGGTGGATCATTTCCTTACTTTCTTCCAAAGTTTACCACCACGGTATGCATCACTGAAACATTCCGCTGCTTTGCCTTTTTTAAGCTCTATATTACTAATGTTTTAAAGTATATATGCTTTTCCCCCTCACTTCTTTCTCTCAACACGACTAGTGAGACTCATCTCTGTTGTTATTTGTAAGTGTGGTTTATTCCTCTCATTGATGCAAAATATTTTACGGTATGAACACACATTGACATACTTATGTATTCCTCTCATACGGGATAAATGAATTGTTGCAAGTTTGGGGCTATTACGAAGACTGTGAGTATCACCATCCTTTTGCTTATATACTAATGCCAGGGTATATGAATTTCCCTATATCTTAAAGTGCAATTCCTGGATCTATGGTAATATATTCAACATTATCAGAATGTATCTATTGCAAAAAATCAGTCATACCAGTTATGTCACCACCAAGAGTAGTAGGGTTCTCGTGATTTCATATCCTCATCCACGCTTGGCATTGTCAGACTTTTAAATTTTTGTCAGTTTGATAGGGGTGTAATGACACCTTGCATTGTTTTAATATGCGTTCCATCAGTTACTTAGGAACTTAAACACTAATCCATGCCTTCTTTCAAAGGTTGACCATTACATTTGAAAAGATCACTTCAATCTGATGATGACTAAACAAGCATTCAGCTTTAGGCTTGTGGGGAAAAAAATACTGTAGAAAAAGGAAAAACCCCAATTCTTAAGAATCAAAGGAACAGAATATCCCTTAATAGGATTTTAATAGTGAAATAATTTTTCTTTAAACAAATGGTTTTATTAAGAAGATTTATTATTAACTGGGTGCAGTGGCTCATGCCTATAATCCCAACACTGGAGGAGGTCAAGGTGGGTGGACTGCTTGAGTTCAGGAGTTTGAGACCAGCCTGAGCAAGAGCGAGACCCCATCTCTACAAAAAATGACCTCTGTGGAACTTTGGGAAAACACATATAACTTAATACATTATAAGAAACTTATTTGAATGACATTCGATCCATACTGGCTAAATGTGATCTCAAAATGTCACGTAACCTGGCTGATTTCATGTGTGATATACTAAAGATCATTATTATTATTTTACCCACAATCTCAAATATCTCTGGAGGACCCTTAATAAATTTCTGCAAAATCAACTCATCTGATAATCCCTTTTCTGAGCCTAAATCCTCTCTTCATAGCTAATTCAAATATCGCATTTGTAAGTGATGTTTATTTTTTGTATGCTATCCATGGCAAAAGGAGAAAACAAGAATTTAAAGTTGTTTCTGAGGTTGAGGAACTACATAAAATAAATTTTTGACCTATCAAATGTCATAAAGAACACGAAGGCAAATTATAAACTGAGAAACAAAACATTTGAAACTGATGTCAGAGACAAAGAAACTTTTCTTTAATATAGAATGATTGCTCTTTTAGATCGTATGAAAAGACTGACCATCCTATACATAAGTGGGTAGAGTATCTACATAGAAAATTATCAGGAAGGAAAATAGAAGTTCTTAAACCTATGAGATGTTCAGCTTCACTCTTCCTGCAAATCAAAAGCATATGAAGATACTATTTTCACCGTTCAAAACAGCGAGAAATAAAACAGTAACGTACTGAATTGAGAAAAGGTGGGAAGCAGGCACTTTCTTCCTGGGGGGTTATAAATTGTTACAGTTCTTGTGAGGGGCAACCCGGCACATCCCTTTTAACCCAGACATTTCTTTCCTTGCTATCTTGTCCATACACCATTACATGCATAGAAAAATAGAACAACAGGGTTATTAATCGCAACACTTTTGTAACAGCTAAAGATTCAGGATATTTTAAAGGCTTATCAGTATGGTACTTGTTCAGAAAAGAAGGAGCATACATTTGGATGGTGCCCAGAAAGGATCCACAGGTATATCGGTATATTTTAATAAAGTAAAACCAGGTATAGAACAATGTTTATAATATGCTACTACTGTGCAGACTTAAAAGGGTGGCTTGTATATATATTTTACCCCATGGCCAAGAGGAGTACATTGCAAGTGACTGTAGTGATATTCAACAGAGAGGCAAGTTTGTGACCTTAATGGTCAGAGCTCATATGATGACGCTCTGATGGCCATTCCACAACAGGGGTTTCAGCATTGCTGAAAGGTGGAGCTGGCTCCAGCCTCAATGCATAGCTTCCCACAGCGAGTACCTCAAAGGTGACTGTCCCATTATTCAACAGTGAGGCACGTAGCACTTTTTCTAGGATGAGTTTGCGAACTTAATTGACCATTTTTTATATTAACAAAAATAATATCTAGAACAATACATTCATTACAGTAATAGCCCTGCCCCTTGAGAGATAAGTGATAGGAGTCAAGGGACAAGAGTCAGAGACAGATGCAACATTTCACACACTTCTTCCTTTTGAATGTTGTGCCAGGGACAAGCATTATCTATTCAAGATGAAATAATTTAAATGCAACATTTAAAATCTCTTATCAGTTCTTTGACTTGCATCTTTTCCCAATAATTTATTTATGTGGTATTAATTTAACTTGCCTAAAAGTAAGTAGAAGAAAAGATATCTAGCGCATTATTCAAATCAATAAAACATGATCATTGCCCTCTGTGTGGCAGAGTGCCACATATTTATGTTTTTTGTGCAGAGGAGAATTGTGATAACATGTTGAAAGAATGTCTAATCTACAAACTATGACGGCTTGGTGGAGAGAAAATGACAAGGGGACAAGCAAATGCTCATAGTAGAGATGAATACGTTTGTCTTGCCTCGATGACAACAGAAATTTAAGTTTAGATAAAAATGAATAGGCAAGGTATAGAGCTTTATATATTCATCAGCACAAAGGCAGGCATAAAACTCCCTTCTGTCAACAGAACTCACTGGCTCTTGGTCCTGCCTGCCTTAAGGTGACAGATTAGATTAAGGTGACATTTGCTTAGCTAAGCTTTTTGTCTATCTGCAACAACCTGTTTTGCAGATTTTTTCTCTCTCAGTGAATTGACAAATGTTTCTGTTATCTTTCTTTATTAACTGAATTGTTCAATTACCTATTACCATACAGCAAAATTGTGAAGTTGTATCCAATAGCTTGTCAACTGCGTGTGGCCAGCAGGGAGGGGCACCCTCACCATCTCACTTTGAGACAGAACTCAAGACAGCTGACTTAATTAACCCATTTATTGTAGGCATATTGTTGAAGAATCCACCCACAAAACTGCCCATTGGATGATTGATTATAATTTATTGTATATTTTCAAAAAGCTGTCAGACAGGGTTTTGACTATATACAAAAGAGAAATAATCAATGTTCGATAAATATCTTTTACCCTTTTGATCATACCCGATTTGATCATTATACATTCTATGTATACAGGTATCAAAATATTACTCTATATCTTATAGCATGTAAAATTATTACCTGTTGACTAAAAATAAAAGGGGAAAATAAAATCTATAAAACTGTACATTTGGTTTTGAGGCATCCATCTCTCTCTTTAGCACCATTTGTTGTAAATTTCTCCCCTCATTTTTTTTTTCCTAAACTCCAAACTGCATCTAGTTTCCTAAACAGGGGTTGAATTTTAGCTCCTCCCTAAATTTGTATATGGCCATTCAATGTTTTTATTGCAATGTCTACTCTTGGGGAAATTTTTATTTACCTTTTAAAAACTTAGTTCAGCTGGCATCTCCTGCAAGACATTTTAAGGATCCCCAAATATATCACCTCTTCTTACCTCCCAAGAAGATTATACTCTAAAAGTATGCTATCTTTGCCTCCTTCCAAATCATTTTTGTCAAAAACATAACTGGATGTTACTTGAGCTTATATTTTCCACTTGACAGTGAACTTCCTGAGATTAGAGTGTTTAATTTTAATTAGTCATGTATCCACGATGCCTTGTGCTCTGCGTATTAAGGAATAAGTGGATGAATTCTCTCAATAAAAAAGATGTTGTAAAAACCTATAAAATTATTCATTGGACTTTTCCTTATAGATGCAGCCTCAGAAGTTACCTCTGTGAGTAAATCTTACTGAGCTAGAGCCAAGCTCAAAGTTAGAATCTCCCTCCCCCGAAATGCAAAGGACTCATCTCACAGTCATTTGCTTTAACTACAACTCTTTCCATTTGCATTTTCTGCAGATGTGTTTTTCATGTCTAGATTTCAGATAGACTTTTGACAAGTCAAATGGCATCATCAATGTTTTCTTGCTTTAGGAAGGCAAACTACAATGGGGGGAAAAATCTGACTAGGAAAAGAGGTAAATAAGTATGTGGCCAACTCCTTGAAAGATCTGTTCAAAAACATCACAGATAACTGGATGGGAAACTACATATCTGCTCTCCTGCCCATACCAACTAAGTTTTTAGGAAATCCTAGGAGAGGATATTAATGCTCAGTATTGCACTGATTCCTTTCTCTCCTTATTCCACTCCTCACCTTCCCCTCCATATTCTGCCAGAAACATTTTTTTCTAAATTCCACATGTGTTTATTGAAACGCTGATAACTGTGTGCGATTTTATTTCAACACACCTTCCCTGTGACGTTCTCCAAGACCCGCACTGCTGGTGTGATTCTCCCCTCTCTCTGCCTTACTCTAGTACTTTATCAAGGGCAAGCATAGCGTTCCTCTTTATTTATACTGGGATCATTATTATAGCTATTTTATGTCCTTTAGTAACCTGTGAGCCCAGGACGCAAGTCCTACCTTTTATACGTTTATTCCTCAGCACGTCTAAAAGATACATTTACATAATATGTATTCAGAGAAGGATGTAGGAATTTGAAGGAGGAAAGAAACATGTGGAGAAAAGATGAATAAGCATCGATTTAATTTATTGGGAACGGGAGGTAGAAAAGAACAGAGATGATTCATGGCTATTTTGACTCTTATTACTCGTTTCAAATGTTGAACATTAGGACATCGATCCCTTCTCTTACAAAAAAAGTCACCAATCAAGAAAAGCTCGTCTACATAAGAATAGCTAAAGACATTTGCCAAAACTGACTTTGGATTACACAGGCCATCCTATGACTGCTGCCTGTACAGGTATCCCAGCAGCTGCTGGTTATGAGCGGCACAGCCGACACCACCTGAACACTCACAGTGTGACAGACACTCCGCTAAATAAATCTCAAGTAATCCTTACAGTGATGGTCAGAGTGAGAGACTCTTAATCTTCCAGTTTCACACATGAGAATGCTTAAGGCTTGAAGAGGTTAAAAAGTGTTTCCACTCGTACAGAATGAATGATCTGACTTCAGAAATACTATAATGCCTCAATGTATGTGAAATTTAGAGACAAAACATAAACTTACCTATTTAAAAAGCATAATTTGCAAATCTAATTCATATGATAATCTTATTCTGAATATATTTGTGTATTTCTGTAGATGTAGGGGGTTTCCTATTACACAGATGAGCTGTATTGTGCTGAAGTCAAGGCTTTTAGTGGGCCCTCACCTGAATAGTGCACATTGTACCCAATAGATAGTTTCATTCTTCATCCTGCTCCAGCTTGACCCTCTTCCAAGTCCCCAATATCTATTATATCACTCCGCATGACCTCAAATACTCACCATTTAACTCCCAATTATTAGTGAGTGTGGGTGGTGCTGGTTTTCCATTACTGAAATAGTTCACTTATCATAATGTTCTTCAGTTCCATCCAAGTTTCTGTGAAAGTCATTATTTCATTCTTCTTTATGGCTGAGTAGTATTCCCTGGTTAGCATATGTGTGTGTGTGTGTATCTAAGATTGGCTACCCAATCTTCCCAGAACCATTTATGGAGTAGGAATTCCTTTTCCCAATATATGTTGCTGTATACTTTGTTCAAAATCAGTTGGTCATAGCCATATATTTTAAATTCTGGGTTCTCTATTTTGTTTCATTGGTCTAGTTCTCTACTTCTACACTGGTACCACATTGTTTTGGTCACTATAGCCTTGTGGTATGACCTGAGGTCTGGTGATGTGATTCCTCCAGATTTCTTCCCTTTAGCTATGGATTAATTAAGTCATATTTTTCGGTGCTAGTGCCTCTGCATAGGTGCAGAAAAATGCGCCAATGCTGCTGCATTGGCGTAGAAAAACGTGGTAGTGGCTCTGCATTGGTGCAGAAAAATGCACTAGTGCATCTGCATTGGCGTGAAAAAACGCGCTAGTCCCCCTGCATTGGTCCAAAAAAAAAGTGCTAGTGCTACTGCATTGACATGGAAAAACGTGATAGTGCCTCTGCATTGGCGCGAAAAAACACGTTAGTCCCCCTGCATATGGGTCTTAGTATGGCATGCGGGTCATATTACCACGCATGGGTGTTAGTACCGTAAGCAGGTCTTAGTACCGTGTGTGGGTCATATTACTGTGTGCAGGTGTTAGTACCATTTGTGGGTCATATTAACTCAGGTGGGCCTTAGTACCGTACACGGGTCATAGTAACTGTGCACAGTTCTTAGTACCATACGCGGGTCATACTAACAGACGTGGGTGTTAGTACTGTATGCAGATCATAGTACTGTACGGGGGTCATATGACCACGGGTGGGTCTTAGTACCTTATGCGGGTGTTAGTACCATATGAGGGTCATATTACTGCACGTGAGTGTTAGTATCATAGGTGGGTCATAGTACCATACGCAGGTCATATTACCGCCGCAGGTATTAATACCATATGTGGGTCTTAGAACTGTATGTGGGTCATATTACCGCACGCAGGTGTTAGTACCGCACAGGGGTCATATTACATTGGGCGGGTGTTAGTACTGCACGGGACAGGCATGTAAATACAGTGACCCTTGGTGTGTAAATGTAGTGTTAGCATGTAAATGCAGTGACCCTTAGCGTGTTTAGGAGTGTAAATACAGTGACCCTTAGCATGTAAATGCAGTGACTCTTAGCATGTTTAGGTGCGTAAATGCAGTGACTCTTAGCATGTTTGGGCGTGTAAATGCAGTGGCCCTTAGCATGTAAATGCAGTGTTGATGTGGGCTTGCAGTGGTCCTTAGCATGTTTAGGCATGGAAATGCAGTGACCTATGGTGTGTAAATTCAGAGTTGGCATGTAAATACAGTGACCATTAGTGTGTTTAAGCATGTAAATGCAGTGAACCTTAGTGTGGTTGGGCGTGTAAACGCAGTGATCCTTGGCATCTAAATGCAGTGTTGGCATGTAAATGCCATGAGCCTTAGTGTATTTAAGCATGTAAATGCAGTGTTTGGATGTAAATGCAGTGATTCCTAGCATGTTTAGGTGTGAAAATGCAGTGACCTTTAGTGTGTTTAGGTGAATAAATGCAGTGATATTTGGCATATAAAAGCACCACTACCTCTGCTCGTGCCTCCTGTCTCTGCATTATGGAAAAACACGCTAGTGCCTCTGCATTGGTGTGGAAAATGCAGTAGTGCCTCTGCAGTGGCATGAAAAACACGCTAGTCCCTCTGCATTGGTGCAGAAAAATGCGCTAGTCCCTCTGCATTGGTGCAGAAAAATGTTCCAGTGCCTTCCACGTCAGTGCCTCTGCATTGGCACAGAAAAATGAGCTACTGTCTCTGCACTGGCATGGAGAAACACGCTTGTTCCTCAGCATTGGCCTGGAAAAATGCGCTAGTGCTTTAGTACGGCCCGTGGGTTTTTCTGCAAAAATGCAGAAGGACTAGCGTGTGTAAATGCTGGTGTTAGTACAGTATACGGGCCTTAGTACTGTACTCGGGTCATAGTACCGTACATGGGTCTTAGTACCACACGCAGGTCATACTACCACGTATGGGTCTTAGTATGGTACGAGAGTCTTAGTACCATATGTGGGTCATATTACAGTGCATGGGTCTTAGTAACGTAAGGGGGTAATACTACTGCACGGGTGTTAGTACCATAGGCAGGTCTTAGTACTATGTGCAGGTCATGTTACTGTGCATGGGTGTTAGTACTGTAGGTGGGTCATAGTACCGTATGAAGATCATATTACTGCGCATGGGTGTTAGTACCCTATGTGGGTCTTAGTACCACATGTGGATCATATTACAGAGCACGGGTGTCAGTACTATATGTGGGTGTTAGTACCATATGCTAGTCTAGTACCACATGGGACAAGCATGTAAATGTAGTGACCCTTAGCTTGTTTAGGTGTGTATGTGCAGTGGCCCTTAGTGTGGTTAGGTGTGAAAATGCAGAGGTCCTTAGAATGTTTAGGTGAATTAATGCAGTGACCCTTTGCGTATAAGCGCTCTACTACCTCTGCTAGTGCCTCCTGTCTCTACATTGGCCTGGAAATATGCACTAGTGCCTCTGCACTAGCACAGAAAAACATGCTCATTCCTCTGCATTGGCACAGAAAAATGTGGTAGTGCCTCTGCATTGACATAGAAAAATGCGCTAGTGCCTCTGCATTGATGTGGAAAACACGCTAGTCTCTCTGCATTGGTGTGGAAAAATGTACTAGTACCTCTGCATTGGCACGGAAGAGTGCACCAGTGCCACTGCATTGGCACGGAAAAATGTGCCAATGCCTCTGCATTGGTGCAGAAAAATGAGCTACTGTCTCTGCATTGGCATGGAAAACACACTAGTTCCTTGGCATTGGCCCGAAAAAATGTGCTAGTGCCCTCGTTTGGCTTGTGGGTTATTCCATGCCAATGCAGAAGGACTAGCATGTGTTAATGCCAGTGTTAGTACAGTATGTGGGTCATATTACCAGGCACGGGTGTTAATACCGCATTCAGGTCATATTACTGCGTGGGTCTTAGTATGGCATGTGGGTCTTAGTACCCTATTAATACCGTATTCGGGTCATATTACTAAGCGTGGTGTTAGTACCATAAGTTGGTAGTACTACCACGCACAGGTGTTAGTACCATAGGCAGGTCTTAGTACCGTGGGCAGATCATATTACCATGCACTGGTGTTAATACCGTAAGCGGGTTATATTACCATACGCGTGTGATATTACCACATGCAGGTGTTAGTACTGTAGGTGGGTCATAGTACCATACACAGATCATATTAACATGCACGGGTATTAATTCTCTACATGGGTGTTAGTACCGTATGCGGGTCATATTACCGCACACCGGTAATAATACCATAGGTGGGTCATAGTACCGCACATGGATCATATTACTGTGCATAGGTGTTAATACGCTATGTGGGTCTTAGTACCACACACAGATCATATTACCGTGGGTGGGTGTTAGTACTGTACGTATGCGGGTCTAGTACTGCACGGAATAGGCATGTAAATGCAGTGACCCTTAGCTTGTTTAGGCGTGTATGTACAGTGGCCCTTAGTGTGTTTAGGTGTGAAAATGCAGAGGCCTTTAGAGTGTTTATGCATGTAAATGCAGTGACTCTTAGCATGTTTAGGTGTATAAATGTAGTGACCCTTGGCATGTAAATGCAGTGTTGGCATGTAAAAATGCAGTGGCCTTGGCTTGGCGCCTGTGGCTCAATCGGCTAAGGCGCCAGCCGCGTACACCCAAGGTGGCGGTTCGAATCCCCAGCCCGGGCGTGCCAAATAACAATGATGGCTGCAACCAAAAAATGGCCAGGCGTTGTGGTGGGCACCTGTGGTCCCAGCTACTTGGGAGGCGGAGGCAGGAGACTCGCTTGAGCCCAGGAGTTGGAGGTTGCTATGAGCTGTGATGCCATGGCACTCTACCTAGGGGGATAGCTTGAGGCTCCATCTCAAAAAAAAAAAAAAAGGAAAGAAAGAAAACAAAAGAATCATTCAGAAAATTAATGAAACAGAGAGTTGGTTTTTTTGAAAAATAAATAAAATAGATAAACCATTGACTAGACTAACTAGAAATAGAAAAGCAAAATCTCTAGTAACCTCAATCAGAAATGATAAAGGGGAACTGACAACTGATGCCACAGAGATATAAGGGATCATTTCTGAATACTACCAGAAACTCTATGCCCAGAAATTTGACAATGTGATGGAAATGGATCAATATTTGGAATATTTATAATCCCTAGAGTAGCCAGGAGGAAATAGAGCTCCTGAACAGACCAATTTCAAGCACTGTTATTAAAGAAACAATAAAAAAATCTTCCAACAAAAAAATGCCCTGGTCCGGATGGCTTCACACCAGAATTCTATCAAAGCTTCAAGGAAGAGTTTATTCCTGTACTGCAGAAATTATTCCAAAAAATTGAGGAGGAAGGAATCTTCCCCAACACATTCTACGAAGCAAACATCGCCCTGATACCAAAACCAGGGAAAGACCCAACTAAAAAGGAGAATTTCAGACCAATTTCACTAATGAATATAGATGCAAACATTCAAAACAAAATCCTAGGCAATAGATTAGAGCTTAACATCAAAAAAGTCATACATCATGATAAAGTAGGTTTCATCCCAAGGATACAAGACTGGTTTAACATAGGCCAGGGCTGGGTTTGAACCTACCACCTCTGGTATATGGGACTGGCGCCCTACTCCTTGAGCCACAGGCACTGCCCTCTATACATCATTGAAAGTGGAGTGTTGAAGTCTCCAGCTATTATTATTGAATTGTCTTGTATATATCTTGGTTCAATTCTGTCAATTTTGCTTTATATATTTTGAGGCTCAATTGTTTGTTTTGTTTTGAAACAGGGTCTCAGTGTGTCACTCTGGGTAGAGTATCATGGTTTCATCATAATTTATAGCAACTCCAAACTCTTTTTTTTTTTGAGACAGAGCCTCAAGCTGTCCCCCTGGGTAGAGTGCTGGGGCATCACAGCTCACAGCAACCTCCAACTCCTGGGCTCAAGCAAGTCTCCTGCCTCCACCTCCCAAGTACCTGGAACCACAGGTGCCCACCACAATGCCTGGCTGGTTTTTTTTTTGGTTGCAGCCATCATTTTTTTTTTTTTTTTTTTGAGACAGAGCCTCAAGCCATCCCCCTGGGTAGAGTACCATGGCATCACAGCTCATAGCAACCTCCAACTACTGGGCTCAAGCGAGTCTCCTGCCTCCGCCTCCCAAGTAGCTGGGACCACAGGCGCCCGCCACAACACCTGGCCATTTTTTGGTTGCAGCCATCATTGTTGTTTGGTGGGCCGGGCTGGGGATTCGAACC
>CAUYQV010047836.1:0-14034 GCA_963574575.1 Galagoides demidoff
TATGAGGTATAATTTCTAGTCTTTTAAATTTGTTGAGGTTTGCTTTGTGTCCTATGATATGACCAATCTTGGAGAATGTTCCATGAGCTGATGAGAAGAATGTATATTTAGTGGTAATGGGTGAAATGTTCTGTATATGTCTGTTAAGCCCATTTGATCTAGAGTTGTATTTAAGTCCATCATTTCTTTGATTAATTTCTGCTTGGAAGATCTGTCCAGTTCTGTCAGTGGGATGTTGAAGTCCCCAATGATTATGGTGTTGTAGGATACCATATGGTTCAAATCAAGTAGGATTTGTTTTATAAATTTGGGGGCATTAATGTTGGGTGCATAAACATTTAGGATTGAAATGTCCTCTTATATTATTCCTTTGACCAGTATATAGTACCATCATTGTCTTTCATTACTTTTGTAGCTTTAAAGATAATTCTGTGAAAAGGATTGTGGTTCCCACTTTCTTTGGGTTTCTATTTGTCTGAAATATTGATTGTTTTACAACCCTTCACTTTGAATTGTGATTGTCTTGGGGAGTAAGATGTATCATATACTTGGCTTATGCTTTTTTTTATTCAATTAGCCAGCCTGTGCCTCTTCAGTGCAAGAATTCAAGCAGTTCACATTTATTGGAGTTCTGTTCATCTTGTGTGGGAGGTCTGTTGCTTAGTTTTATCGCTTGGGCCATTGTTGAAACTAGGCTTTGTCTTTTACTTTCTGAGTGTCTTTGATTTCCTGGTGGTCCATTGTGATGATCCATTGTGATGATCTGTGTGTAATACAGGTCTGAGTACTTCCCTTAGAGCTGGTCTTATCGTGGCAAATTTCTTTGGTGTTTGCTTGTCAGTAAAAGATTTGTTTCTCCATTGAATGTGAAACTTAGTTTAACAGGATACAGAATCCTAGGCTGTAACTTTTGAGAAGATTGAAGGCAGGTGACCACTCTCTTCTGGCTTGTAAAATTTCTGCTGAGAAGTCTGCTCTCACCCTAATGTTTTTGCCCTTATAGGTCACCTATTGCTTACACCTGGCTTCTTGCAGAATTTTCTTTTTGATTTTTACTTTGGTCAAGTTAATTACAATGTGTCCAGGAGATGCTTTGTTTGAGTTGAATAGTCCTAGAGTTCAATAGTTGTCTAGTTTCTGTATATCTGGGTCTCTGGCAATGCTTAGAAAATTTTCCACTACAATGTCCTCAACTGGAGTTTCCATGCTTTGGTGACTCTCTTCTTCTCCCTCAGTCAAGACCTATGACTCATATGTTTGTATGCTTCCTGTAGTCTCACCTCTCTCTAAGAGATCACTCTGCTTTCCCTTGCTTCTTTTCTGCTTCTTTAAATGATTGGCTTAGTTCAAAGTCTTATCTTTGATTTCTGAGATTCTTTCTTCTCCATGGTCTAGTTGGTTGTGGAAACTCACTGCTATGTTTTGAAATTCCCTGAATGACTCTTTGAATACTTTAAGCTCTTTTAAATCTTTCCTAATTATGTCTAGATCTGTGGTGACTTTGTCTTTAATTTCTTTGATTTCTTAAGACAACATTTAAACTTCTTCATTTTCTCTTTAATTCCATTCATCTTATTTGCCATCCAAATTCTGAACTCCTTTTCTGTCATTTCAACAATTTCTTTATGGATGGTATTTTCATCTGTAAGTCCATTGTAGTCTCTTGGTGGGGTGCAGAGAACTCCTGAGCTTAGGGTAACCCACCCACCTTGGCCTCCCAGAATGCTAGGATTACAGGTGAGCCACTGTGCATGACCTATTATTTTAGTATTATATTTGAGTCTTATCTCTTTTTTCTTCATCAGTCTAGCTGAAGGTTTGTCAATTTCCTTGATCATTTCAAAGAAGCAACTTTTAGTTTCATTTTTGTTGATTGTTTTCTTTCGTTATCTCTTTTGTTATGGAGGGATGTTGATTGGCTGACAATTTTTATGTTGTCAGGGTTCTTTTGTTTATTCCTCCCCATGTATGTTTTTTATTTGTTTATTTTTAACTTTAAAGTAGAAGATGTGGGTGTTCCTGAGTCATAATTGGGAGATATTCTGGTTGGGCTTGATTAGCCACCTCACAGCTGCGTTTACAGTTATGGTCTGGAAGGCAGAGCCTGGGCCAACCAAGTGGCACACTTGTCTGCTGGCTATAGTGTTGTTGAACAGGCTCTAGGCTCATTTGGATGCCCAGTCAGGTGGGATGGTGTTAGCACTGGTTCACTGAAATGCAGAGCTCTCCATGCCCCTTCTGGGACTTGCCAATGCAAAGTGGTAACTCCTTATTCCACCAACTGCTTGGTGGATTTTAGGGCTGCTTGGTTGCCAGATCCAGTGGGCTGGTATCAGATTCCTAGGTCCTGGGGGTGGGGCTTGTCACATCTATTCCAGGACCTGCTGATATGAAATAGCAACTTGTTGTACTGCCACCTGCTTGGTAGATTTTAGGGCCATTTGAAAGCCTAATGGGAGGGGTAGGGGGCTGATATAAATTTCAGAGGCCATGGGATGTGAGTCTCATCCCAGCACTTCCAGAACCTGCCAAAGTAAAGCAGCCACTTGCTGCATAGCTGGCTCCTCAGCAGGGATTTAGGACCACTTGGATACTACAACAGGCAGACTGACATCAGTTTTGAGGGCCCCCAGAAGTGGAGCTCACCTTCACTACTGACCATTTATTTTTATTTATTTATTTATTTTAGACAGAGTCTCACTGTGTCACCCTCAGTAGAGTGATGTGACATCAGGGCTCACAGCAACCTCCAACTCTTGGGCTTAAGTGATTCTCTTGCTTTAGCCTCCCAAGCAGCCGGGACTACAGGTGCCTGCCACAATGCCCAGTTATTTTTTTCTTGCAGTTGTCATTGTTGTTTAGCTGGCCCGGGTCAGGTTCAATCCCAGCACCCTTGGTGTATGTGGCTGGAGCCGTAACCACTACTAACCATTTAAATGAGCCACAGCTCTCTCCTGCTCACAGCCTGCCAAAGCTGTCTTTCAGGGGTTCACAGAGCAGGGACCTCTGAAGACTAGCTTTCTTTCCTCTAACCTGGGAGGGGAGGAGCTGGGGGCAGGGCTTCCAGGTGAAGCCCCTAAGCTAGGGGCAGTGTGCTGGTGGCAGGCTGAACTGTCCCAGAGGGTGGGATCAGAACCAGATAGGTGAGAACCAAGTATAGCAAAAGCCTCAGCCTGGACTATAAAAGATTTAAAAGGCTGCAGTTTCCTCCTGCAATTGGGTAAGGGGAATCTTCAGATGGAGGTCTGCCTCTCAGGGTTTCCCAGAGTGGGATCACTGGCAGCTCAGCCTACTTCCCTCCAAGCTAGAAGGGGTGGACCTGGAGGCAGGGCTTCCAGGTGAAGCCCCTAGGTAGGGGGCAGCATGCAGAAGGCAGGCAGAATTATTCCATAGGATGGAGTCAAATCCAGCCAAATGGGAGGCAGCCTTCACAGAGCACCAGTCTCACCAATATCTGAGCCTGTTTCCTATGGCAGCAGGGGGAAGGATACTTCCAGTTTGTGCCTGCCAATGTTGCTAATCAGGGCTACATAGGGCGGGGACCCCTGAGTTCCTGCCAGATGTGGTGGGGAGGTAGGACCCATCTCCCTCCACTGCTCCTGTGCCCTGCCCACTCCACAACCAGTCATTACACCCAGATGCTGGTGAGAGAGAAGGTGACCTTCACAATGTTTGCTTAAGCATTTGCTATGGAGAAGGGGCAGAGTCTAGACTTCCTTCACTGCTCTAGCACCTGGAGGGCTCAGCCCAGCCAGGCTGTCTGAGCCAGACTAATGTTCCTGCCACACATCAGTGGAGAGGGAAGCAGGCCTCAGCAAGGGGCTCTCTGTCCCATTGCTGAAGAACCAGGGGTGGGGGGTGCAATGGGGTGTGGCTACAAGCCAGCTAGAACCAGAATTGCTTTCTATTTATTCTGATGGCAAGAAGGAGATTAAGAGGAGGAAATGCCATGGTACAGGAAAGCTTGATCTCTGGTCCCTGGTGGCACTCTCCTGTGGTATGAGAGTTTCCTTGCTACGGGCAGAAAGTCCCTGGGTGGAAGGAGTGGTACCCCTGATAATAGCCTTCTATTAGGTTCTAGGGTCCTTCAGATCTCATCTGCTCTTTGACTGTCCTCTCTTCTTTTTCTTCCTCTTTCTTGTCTTTGTAGTTCTTCTTTGTGGGATTACTGAATGCCAATTTCAATTGCCCTGAGTTCATGTCAGTCTAATCTTCCTCCTTCTAGCTGGGACAGTCCAACCAGAGCTACCTCTAGGCAGCCATCTTGCCCCTCCCTCTTGTTTAAATTGCTTACTTATTATAGACGTACTCAGCTTTTCTATTTATTTTTGAGTCAGTTTTGGTAGTTTGTATCATTCTAGAAATATGTTCATTTCACTTAGGCCATCTAATTTGTTGCCACGTATTCATTCATAATATTTCTTTATATTCCTTTTTAGTTCTCTAAAACTAAAAAGGTTGGTAGTAATAGACCTGTTTTCATTCTTTATTTTATTTTATTTTATTTTATCTTAGCTTATTTTTGAGAGAGTCTTACTTCATTGCTCTCAGTAGAGTGCTGTGGTGTCATAGCTCACAGCAACCTCATATTCTCTCCTGAGCTCAAGCAATCCCCTTACTTTAGCCTCCCAAGTAGCTGGGACTACAGGCACCTGCCACAACACCGAGCTATTTTTTTTAGAAATAAGGTCTGGCTCTTGCTTTAGGCTGGTCGTGAACTCCTGAGCTCAGGGCAATCTACCCACTTTGGCCTTCCAGAATGCTAGGATTCAGGTGTGAACCACTGTGCATGGCCTATTATTTTAGTATTATAATTTGAGTCTTAGCTCTTTTTCTTCATCAGTCTAGCTGAAGGTTTGTCAATTTCATTGATCATTTCTAAGAAGCAACTTTTAGTTTTCTTTTAAGATAGAGCCTCAAGCTATCCCCCTGGGTAGAGTTCTGTGACATCACAGCTCACAGCAACCTCCAACTCCTGGGCTCAAGCGAGTCTCTTGCCTCAGCCTCTCAAGTAGCTGAGACCACAGGTACCCACCACAATGCCTGGCTATTTTTTGGTTGCAGCCGTCATTGTTGTTTGGCGGGCCCAGGCTGGATTCGAACCCACCACCTTAGGGGTAAGTGGCTGGTGCCTTAGCCACTTGAGCCACAGGCGCCAAGCCT
The DNA here is from genome assembly GCA_963574575.1 of Galagoides demidoff. Classification (NCBI taxonomy): domain Eukaryota; kingdom Metazoa; phylum Chordata; class Mammalia; order Primates; family Galagidae; genus Galagoides; species Galagoides demidoff. The sequence continues at coordinate 5,164 of CAUYQV010047836.1, forward strand.
AGTTTTCATTTTTGTTGATAATTTTCTTTTGTTATTCTATAATCTATTTCATTAATTTCTGCTCTAATACTTTTGTCCTTCCTTCCACTTGCTTTGAGTTTTTGCTTTTTTAATTCAATTTGGAAAGTGGAAGTTTAGATTGTTGATTTGACATGTTTTTTCTTCTTCTTATCTTAACATAGGCATTTATAGATATAAATTTCTCTCTAAGTACTGCATGAGCTAAATCTCATGTTTTTATATAGTGTGTATCCATGTCCATTCATCTCAAATATTTTATAACTTCCTTTCTGATTTTTTCAATGACTCATTGCTTATTTAAGAATTTGTCTTAAGATTTTTGTTTGTGAATGTCTCAGTTTCTTTCTGTTATTAATATCTAGTGTTTTTATGCTTTTAGCATAAAAAACTGCTTTAAAAATTCTTATAGAAAAGTTATTCTTGCAATAATTCTCTCAATTTCTTGTTTTTCTGGAAATGCTTTCATTTTATCTTTATTTTTAAAAGATAGTTTTGATGGATATAAGATTCTTGGTTGACAACTTTTTTTGTTTGTTTGTTTTGTTTTTTTGGACTGCTTTGAACATGCTATCCCATTGCCTCTTGTCCTCTATTACTTATAACAAGTCAGCTGTTAATCTTCTTAGGGGGTCTTTGTATATGACAAGTCATTTTCTCTTGCTGCTTTTGAGATTTCCCCTTAGTCTTTTGTTTTTAGCATTTTTAATAAGATGTGTTTGTGTATGGACCTCTATGCATTTGTCCTACCCAAAGTGGGTTGAACTTCTTGGGTGTGTGTATTTTTTCATTCCTTTCTTCTCACCTCTCTTTTTACTACCACTATTAAGTATGTCAGTATTCTTAATGATGTTCCATATTTCTCAGAGGTTCTATTTATTTTATTTTCCTTCATTCTTCGTTTTCTCTGTCCTCTGTATTGACCTATTTTTCAGTTTGCTGATCTTTTTTTCTGCCAGTTTACATCTACAGTTGAGCCCTTCTTATGAATTTTTCTGTATTTTCAATGCCAGAATTTTTATTTGTTCTTTTTCATTATGTTTATTGTTATTTTCTGTTTGATGAAACATTGTCATAATCTTTTTTTAAAAAAACTTTTCTAAGGCTGATTTCCTTTATGTCTTTGAACATATTTAGAATGATATTTATCTTTGTCTGATAAATTCTATCTGGACCCACTCTAAGGCAATTTCCATTACCTGTAAACTGCCCCCCCCCACATACACATATACCCCATGTATGGGTCACACTTTCTGTTTCTTTGGATATAGGCATTGAAAAGAATAGTGCTTAGGATGCAGAACATTCTATAGTTTGCTGTTACTTTTTCCAAAATCTGAGGCTTAAGACAATTTTGGTTTTATTTCAAGTCATCTTCCATCAGGATTCTGCCAAGAAAATGCATTTTGATCATACTCCTCTCTTCCAGTGTCTCCCACCTTCTTTGATTGGTTTCCTTTTTGCTGGTAAATTATATGAGTCTGGACCGCTTCACCTTGGAAGTCCTTAGGTTGACAGTTGAGACTCACTGTGCTCTAGGAGAAGCATCGGAGTGTGGACTTCCTCTAATCCCACTTTCTTTGCTTATTCTTATGATATTGTTTCTGAAATATGATTACTCCATGTCACACAGATAATCCATATTTGTCTAGTACCCTGGGGTAAATTTAAAAAGCCACCGTAGGTATCCTGATTGGGGATTTTGGCCTCCCCAAGCTCTGTATAGGAAGCATTTCTAGTACCCCAGATGAGAAGGTTTGCTCTGAGCCAAGATAAAGTTTTAGGAGTGGGAGAAAGGGACAGGGGCATTACTCAGCCTACTTCTGTTGTATGCCTTGCGTCATAAATACAGAATATATCAGTTAAGCCTAGAAGCCCTCAGATTAATTCCCTACCATTCAGGGGCTAACCCCTGAAAAATACATCACGTAGGTGTCTTTGCCAACTGGCTTCTGTCTCAGTTGGGCCAATGAGATGCATTATTGGGAGACCACATTGCAAGAGGAAGGGAAAAGGCAGCTATTTCCCTCTGGCCGCTCCCTTGGGTACCATATTTGTGTCACTGGCTTTGGTTTCATCTCCTTAGTCCAGCAGCTATTTCTGTGCAGTCCCTGCTGTGATTCTAGCTCTTGCCAGACAACTCTGACACCTGGGTTTTGGTAATTCTACCACTTCCTTTCATCCGTTGAATTTTGGGGCATCCTGTACTTGCTCATCTCTGGGTTGTCCTTATGATTCCTCATTTGGGTTTTCAGCAACTCAATCAAGTAACCAGTTCCCCATTACATTCTCTCTATTGAGTATTTGATGTGGGTTATTTTTCTGACTGCACTCTTACTGAGAGAGCATGCTGACCGCTTACACATTGACTGGTGAAAACAAGGATGTGCATTGGATTGACCTTGTTCTCTGTGCACAGATCTTCATTATAATCCTATGTCAGCAGTAAGTAGCTGGTGAAGAATTGGGGAGCCTGACAGTTTATATAAATATACTATAGCACTTGTACATTATAGCCATGTGTGAACCTATTTCCCATATTAGTTTGCTGAAGGCAAGGACCTGGCCACAGTCAATTCTACACTTCCAATGGCTTGCCCAGAGCACAATGCCTGGCACATAGCAGGCAAAGACACAGTTTTGTTGTCTTTAGTGATTCTCTAGCCTGGCTTTGTATGATAGGATAATCTACAGAGTTTTTAATTTGTTTTTTTGCTTGTTTGTTTGTTTTTGCAGTTTTTGGCCAGGGCTGGGTTTAAACCTGCCACCTCCGACATATGGGGCCGGCTCCCTACTCCTTTGAGCCACAGGCGCCACCCTTTATTTGTTTTTTTAAAAGTATTTTTAGATTTTATTTTTATTAAGCACTGTATAACACACTGCATGCTACGTAAGAAGACACTGTATAACGTTCTAGCAGGGGTAGATGACCATTACTGAGTTACTTTTTCATCAATCAGGAAAATGCTTCTTTAAGCAATGTTCTCCAAACTCTTTGCCACTCAGTAGTGATCAACTTCAGATGTGTGCCTATCTCTTTCCATCAATTGTCAATGCTGTCTATAACGGGTAACTCTTTTTTGCTTGCCACTGTTAATGAACTTGGGATGTACACAGTGGTCACTTTGGGGGTGACCAAGCGCACGCCCATAATGGCAAGTCCAGGGAGAATCTCAAACCAAATCTTGGCATGGTTACCTCCCTGGTTTTCTTTTTTTTTCCTGTAGAGCAGGATCTCACTCTGTCACTCAGGCTGGAGACCAGTGGTGAATCATAGTTCACTGTAGCCTCAAACTCTTGGGCTCAAGTGAGTGGCCTGCCTTAGCCTCCCAAGTAGCCAAGACTACAAAATGTGTGCTTGAAAAAATTTTGATTTTCACCCAGCTGATTTTATTTATATATATATATAATTTTTTTTTTTTTTTGTAGAGATGTACTATGTTGCCCAGGCTAGTCTTGAACTCCTGGTCTTGTGATCCACTTGCCTTGGCCTCCCAAAGTGCTGGAATTATAAGTGTGAGCCACTGTGTCCAGGCCAAACATAGAGACTTTCAAAAAATTTTGGTTGTATAGGCTATACCCCGACTAAGTAAATTAGCATTTCTGAAGGTGGAAGCCTAAGCATTGTTTTTTGTTGTTATTATTGTTGTTGCTGTTTTTAGCATTGTGATTTTTATTAATAGAAGGCTCCCTGGGTGATTGTGATGGGCATCCAGGGCTGTGAACCACTGGTTTAACTGATTGGTTTACCTTATCACACTTGTTCTTGCCGATGTGTTCTGGCATAAAACCCAGATTCACCTGCAATTAAACTCAATTTAGCAAACATTCCTGAGTACCAGCCATTGTGTAGCCTTGCTACTTAAAGTTTGCTCTGAAGACCAGCAGCGTTAGTATCACCAGGGAACTTAGAAATATAGAATGGGAGGCTCTGTCACAACCCACTGAGTCAGAATCTGCATTTAACATGATCCCCTGGTGATTTGCATTCACATTAAGGTCTAAAGAGCAGTGTTGTAAATACCATATAAATGCCAAATGTCTTGGTCATTGTGAATTTTGTTTCCTTTCTTAATAACTCTGGCTTGCTTTCCTTTACAATGGTGTCATATGACATTCTCTTTGCCAGCTAAAATGGACTGTCTAGTCCAAAGCAGGTTGAGAGTTGGGGGGCATGAGATGAGCTAGTGGGGAGAGGATTCCGTGGATATAGAGGGAAGAAGAAAGGTGCGATCAGCTCTTGGAGAGATGGAAGCATTTCCCGGTGCACGAGGGGTCAGCGGTAAGGGAGGTCTTTGGGATTCGCTGTTTAGAAAGGATGACTCCTGTTTCTGATAGAGCCAATTCTTGGAGATGATCCAAGCGTGATAAAGGAATGCTGGGCCCTGTGTGCCAGGGGCTGGAGCAGATCTGGTTGCCAGAGAGCACGCTTTCAAGACATGGTAAATAAAGCAGACTCATTCACCTCGTGCTTTGGAGATCAAGAAACGGGGGCATTTTTAAGGGTTGGCCACAGTGTTACATTTTTTTATTCCATTAACTTCATAAATATTTAAAGACTAATTCTTCTTGCAGTGCTTTCAGACTGCTAACTGCCATCTGTAGCAAGATATGCAGTTTACTCATCAATCAAACACAGGTGTGTAACAAATACAATTTTCACGGGGCAATACTTCTAAGAATGGTACTGAAGCTCTCTGTTATTTTCTATTGTATTCCCTTAAAACTTGTCATTTGATTGATTTCATGATTCGTTCATGGGTTGCAACCCACAATTTGAAAAAAAAATTTTTTTTCCCACAGAATCGTGGTAAATTTGCAAGGAAAGTAGTTGGGTACCTTCTGACTGAACTTGTCAAGCTGACCCAACTCCTTTTAGTATAGGTAAGCATAGTGGTTAACTATGGGGCTTCTGGAATCCACGTCTGGTTTCAACAGTGTATGTTCTGGACGAGTGACTTCATTTTTCCAAGCCTCAGTTCCCCATCTGGAAAAATCCATTTCTCTTCCCCACATCTCTCCCCTACCTGAGCTCACCCTTGGCTGTCCCACAGGTAGTAATAACTGAAAGGCCTCTGGATCCAAGGCAGTAGGTGCCATGATGGGCAGAGTGCACCATTGGAGCCTGGGGACAAAGACAGCACCCTTAGGAGCACTACAACTCAGGAGGCAGGTTTGGAAATGATCTATATAAAAATATAACGCCTACCTGCTGGCATGGGAAGTAAAATACTTCCTTCCATATTCAAAGGTAGATTTTTTTCTTTTTACAGTTTATCAAGGTATTAATATACAAAAGCTGCAAATATTTAATGTATACAATTTGTTGAGTTTAGACATATACATATACCTGTGATATCATCACCACAATCACTTCCAAAATTTCCTGGTGTCCCTTGGCTTTAAAAAAAAAAATTGGATATCTGTCAAGAAGCTATCAAAGGGAGATATTATAAAAAGTTATAAACAAACAGGAAATGTCATTGGCTTTACACAGGGAAGGTTTATTTCTTACTCATAGCTTAGTCCTCAGAGGTCTAGGCTCTGTAGCACAAGGCCTGCACTGTCACTGAAAATGAGAAGAGCATGGGACAGGCACACTCGGACACCTGCACCACTTCTGCTCACCTGAGCAGGAGCAGCTGGAGGCCAGCAGGCCACAACATTGGCGAGAAGAGAATGAGGCAATGAGATAATGTCACATCCCATGGAGAGCATCACCACCATTAAAGGGTGGGAGAAAGGAGATGTGCCCCGAAATAAAGTGGTTAGCGCTAGCCTGTCTTTCCTATTTCATCTCAAGCCACTCTAAACTTTTATGTCCTAGCAATAAAGCATATAAATTTGGTGGGTTTCAAGGCAGCTGTCTGTCTCCTCAAATGTCAGGATTTCAGGTTCTCAGGGTGCTCTTCGAGCACACACCCCACAATAAGGCAAAGGTGAGACAAAGTTTACTGAGGAAGAGAAAGTTAGACTTACAGAGTAAGATAGAGGTTCACAGGGCAGGATATTGAAGGGTGTCTCTGAAAAGCAAAAAGCAGCCCCTGTCTATTATTCAGTGGGAACTCTGTAAAGCAGAGAGCAACCTTGAGGGAAATTGCTAAAGTTGACAAAACAAAGCATGGGGTAAGAGAAGATTAATGTAGCAATGAGCTTATTCAAAGGCAGACAGAACAAGGCAGAGGGGTGCCCTGTGAAAGCACATGTAGTAAGAATAAGATGCAGTCAGGCAGGCTGGGGCAGATAGGACTCAGCTGGTCTGGCGGGTGTAGGTCCTGCCTGACCTTCACCCCCATCTCCCATTTGGCACAGCTGGTCTGGCTGGTTTAGGTCCTGCCTAACCTTCACTGTCTCCCATTCTTACTGTTTTGTAAATTTAGCTCCCCCCAAAGATGTCTATCTTGAGTAGTTTACGTGGAGATTAACTTTTGAAGTGGAATGTTGTAATAAGTCACTGAGTGACCTGAAATATTGAATGACTTGTAGAAAACAAAAATACATCTCAAGGACAGAACTCTAGATCGCATAATGTATGTCTGACTTAAAATAGGCATTTACATACAATTTCTTCCCCAAAAATAATTTTTTAAAACCCCAATTAATTTCTGAAATTAGAATAAGCACCTTTGCATTTTCAACCAGCCCTGAAGGGCTACTGGAAATGTGTGGCAAGGGTGCTGGGTTGTCAAGGTGACTGCTAATAGCTTTTAGTGTGTAGGGGAGACATGTAGGGAGGAGAAATGGAACACGAGATGTGGGGAGGAGAATGGAACATGAGACGCTCTGTGTTCTCAGTGGGATGAGGTCCTGCCCCAAATGACAACTGTAGAACCCGTGACGGTGATCACTCAGAACCAACCACTTACAGTTCCCATCATGAACATGTATTTAATGTTCTTGGGAAACACTGGGTCCATTTCAAGTTCCAGGGCAACATTAGTTATAGAACCAGCGGCCACCAGAGTTACCTACAAAACACAAGGACCAGAGTCCTCTTTCGTCCTGGTGGTCTCAGACTAACAGAACTGGAGAAGCCTTGGAGAATGGCTCAGTGCGCCTTGCCCTGCCCCAGACACAGGGTGATGCAGTAGTCCTGATGTCACCCTGTTGACCTACCACAGTGGCCCTGGAGCCCTGAACACACTACCCTACCTAGGCTGATAGAACATCTGGAAACATGATACCACTTGCTCATTTAATCTCTACAAATTCAACTCTCTGAGTCTAGGGTTGCCTGGGAGAGGAGAAATGAGGGGAATAATGGGTATAGTGTGAGATTCGGCCCACTGTCCCACTGCTGAGGTGAGCAGGGATCCCAAGAGCATCTCAGGGCATGAGAAGCTCACCATGCTGACAGTCAATATTCCAGCACCAGGGCAAATTATTTTTAAGTTAATATATTATTTATTTTTCAACGTGAACAATAAAAATAAATATAAAGCCATTGTTTAAAACTATGTAAAACTGGCCTGGTGCAGTGGCTCACACCTGTAATCCTAGCACTCTGGGAGGCCAAGGCAGGTGGATTGCTCTGAGCTCATAGGTTTAAGACCAGCCTGAGCAAGAGCAAGACCATGTCTCTAACAATAGCTGGACATTGTGACGGGCACCTGTAGTCCCAGCTACTTGGGAGGCTGAGTCAAGAGAATTGCTTGAGCCCAAGAGTTTGAGGTTGCTGTGAGTTATAACACCATGACACTCTACCAGGCACAAGAAAGTGAGACTCTTGTCTCAAAAAAAAAAAAAAAGAATTATGTAAAAACAGATTATCCCAACATAAAATAGAAATTTTGAATTCTTGACTATAGTTAAGAACTCAAAATCGCTAAGATGTATTGATTGTTACAAAATAGATACATGTTTTGAAACATGTTTTTCATTTTGTGAAAATGAAATTCTTTGAGAGTTTTAATGTTTTTATTTCCCATCATTTATTTTTCTATAGAGATGATCACTGCACTGGCAAATCTTTCTTGTGATATTACAAATCTTAAGGAGTTTTGAAGCAATTTTAATTTTGAAAAGCTATGTTCTCCACTGGCAACTGGAAGTGGCAAATTTAAACATATACTGGAAAACTCGTAACAGAGAGAATAGTCTGCAAGAGGGTGGAAATGTTTTCTGTCTCTTCAAAACCCCTTCACCATTTTTGAGAACTAAAAAGTGCATCCCTTCCTAAGACTGATAATCTGAGGGGTAGGCGGTGTCCTTTGTTCTTTGTACCACAGGAGAAGGCTCAATGGAATTGTCCAGGCAGAAGTCATGAGATTGTCCTCACTGGAGGTGGGATCAATCAGACCCATCGATAATAGTTAAACAGCAATAGCCTCAAGTTGAAAACCTCCCCGCTTTTCAAGCTCTGTATTTCTGCTTATGTTTAGAACAATGGTACTTTAAGATGGAAGTTAGTATATTCATCATTTGCTGGCAAATTAATAAACCTCCCTTTCCTTTTCCTCGAACTACTTGTTCTTATTCTTCTGATGTGGCCTTGGGGACAAGTGCCAAATATTTTCTAACAACCTCAGAAATGAATCCAGCAAGTTATTGCTGCAAGTATACTTCAATAGTCTAGTGAGAGTGAAAACATCTCTTTTGATTAAGAGCTCAGGTCTCTGCTTCCAGGGGAAAAGGAATAATACACAGTAACCCTGTATAGATAAGATTCTTTACCTCCCCTATTGAGAAGTGTCATATTAAACTTAGAATAAGATCGTCTACTGTTATTTGTTGGAAAACCGCTATAATAAATTTTTAAAAATCCACAATGGTGGGCGGCGCCTGTAGCTCAGTGAGTAGGGTGCTGGCCCCATATACTGAGGGTGGCGGGTTCAAACCTGGCCCGGCCGAACT
>CAUYQV010047837.1:0-34778 GCA_963574575.1 Galagoides demidoff
ATTGATACCCTGCAAATATCTTTTCCCATTCTGAAGGCCGCCTTTTTGCTTTGCCTTGTTGTATCCTTAGCTGTGCAGAAGCCTTTTAGTATAATTAAATCCCATTTGTTAATTTTTGTTTTTTAATGTTCTTAAACAAAACACATACTGAGAAAAAATTATGTATTTTTAGCAAAAGGAAATAAAAAGAAATATAAAGTCAATACATTAAATGCTAATTTTCCCATTTTCACTCTGGTTTTTGTTAACTATCAGTCCTTGTTTGTTGTTTTAACAAAATCTTTAACTTATTTTCTAAGACTTTGATGAACTTGAAGCTGGTCAGAGTCTGATTCTGACTACTAAATGTGAGTTTATGGACCTGTTTAGTTGACTTCCTTATTTTACCTTCTATATCAGATACATATATATATATAAGGAAGGACAAATCTATGAGAGTATCTTAATTTTAAACCTGCTTCTGGTACTAACTAAGCTTTATTACTCAGGGCACTCAGACTGTTTTGTTGCATAGAGGCTACAAAGCTAGATTTTTATCTAAAGCAGTGGTTTTCAACTAGTGTCACACAAAAAATTTTTAAAGATAATGAATTAAGTACTTTGCAAATAGACCTAGAGGCTTTAGCAGGTTTAAACTATAGTTAGATTCTTCATTAATTTTTCCTCTACTCAGCCATGTCAGAGTATCATTCTTCATTGAGGGATATACTAACAAACCTGAATTGGTTCTCTACTCTTTTTCTTCATTTTAAAAATTAATATCAAAGTGCAAATGTTAAGGTTACTATGTTCTCACTTCCAAAGTAAAGTTCAAGTCATAGAAGAACCCTTTGCCCAAGGGGTGTGCTAAATGCCTTCCCATCCTACAGTTTAGGTGAGATCCCGCCAAATCCTCTTCCTCTTTCTCTCAATTTACCCCCCTTATATCTTCTCACCCCTCCCCCTTGCTAGATTATTTTTCCATTTAATTGTTCTATGAGCCTGTAATTGTTTGTATATTGCTTTCATATCAGTATTGAGTATACTGGCTATATATTTTTCCCGTTCTTGAAATACTTTACTAAGAAGAATGTGTTTCAGCTCCATCCAGGTAAACATAAAAGATGTAAAGTCTCCATAATTATACCCTTATTTTTAATATTTCATTTCCTTTATTCAGAAAACATTAGGCAACATGTTTATCAATGCATCTTAGAATCCCTGTTTATGGATATTTCTAGCTTAATTTCTGTAAATCATACACGTATGTATTTGCATTAAAATATTGTATGAATTGTTTTTATATACTAGTATAATATAAATAAGGACAAAACACAATGCACTATGTATTCCATTTGCAAATGCTACTGTTCAATTTCCTTACCTTTGTTTTCTCCAACATTGGATCCCTAGAAATATTATCTAATAATGGTGGAGAGTTCCCACAAATTAGTTAAATTGGCAATTCTAGTTATAATTAAGCAAAAAGACATTGTGAATTTGCCAGAACTCTAATCTCAAGTGTGCAGCTCACTGAGTGAAATACTCTTTGTTACATATAAATTAATTTTTTATTTCAAGTATTTGAATTTCAGATTAGTGTGTTTGACATATGCCAAAATCTAAATAATGAAATGTGAGACATACAGCCTTTGAAAACATTAAGCAAAGTACAACTTTTAAAATGATTCTCTTCCCCAAATACTTTTTATTAGCATATGATGAAATGTAAAGCCAATGGCATGTTTTAAAGATCGTTGAAAGACTAAATCCATCTTAGAACCAAACTAAAATCTTAAAATATTTCATATATAAGGAAGTGCTAAAGTTGAGCAAAAGTAATGTTTTTTACATTACCACATAAAAGGAAAAAGATTATATTATTTCTGTGTCTTTTTGGACATGATCATGACAGAAGCATCCTAAGGATATGGAACCTTGCTGTCTCAGCCATCCGCTATTTGTTAACACACATCTTGAGTATCAGTAGCCAATTCCAGGCTCATCATCGTAAGTTTCAGAATAGTTTGATCCCTGTAGTTTCAGCATATTACTACATGCCCTGGTTGTACTTCAATGTACAAGCACAAATGATAAACACACTTGTAAGACTCCACATACAATGGCTCAGTGTCTGTGGCTCAATCGGCTAAGGCTCCAGCCACGTACACCTAAGGTGGCGGGTTCTAATCCCCAGCCCGGGCCGCCAAACAACAATGATGGCTGAAACCAAAAAATGGCCGGGTGTTGTAGCAGGCGCCTGTGGTCCCAGCTACTTGGGAGGAGGAGGCAGGAGACTCGCTTGAGCCCAGGAGTTGGAGGTTGCTATGAGCTGTGATGCCATGGCACTCTACCCAGGGGGATAGCCTGAGGCTCCATCTGAAAAAAAAAAAAAAGAATCCACATACAAGTCTCAGGTTAGAATTGGTAGAGTCTGAGTCAGGTGTAAGAAGCACTGGTCCAATACAAAACCACAGTGATAACAGACAGGCAGATCACATGTGTCATCTAGCTGGTAGGAATTATGAAAGACCAAATTCAGAAAATAAATAAAACCTTGATATCCTACACTAAAACAAGAAAATGTAAGAAATAAGAAATTGACCTTTAGCAAAGGTTATAGGATACTTAGCGGCAGCTGGGACTTACCTACATTTAGGAAGCAAATCAAGGATAATTAACAGGGTGAGATGTAGATACAAGAAAATAAAAATTAGAAGAGGAAGGGAGGGGGAGGAAGAATAAGAGGAAAAAGAAGACAGAGGGAGAGAAAGGGAGAGAGAAAAAGGGAGACTGAAACTAGAAAAATGAAGATGTCTCTTCCTTCATATACAGTAAGAAGACATAAAACAGACACCCACACCACACACCCCATGTCTATGGATACATATATTTACCCTGGGGATCTGACCCTAACAGAGAAGATGCTAATATAGTTACACGCTGATAAATGTATTCAAAAGGATTTAATAAGGTTCACCATGTAGCAGTTAAGATTAATATTCTTAGAACAGATTAAATATTCCCGCTCTCTTCGAGTTCATATTCTAATGTGCAGAGAGAATAATAAACAACATAAATAAGGCACATTCATACACACATTATGTTAAACAAGAAGTGATAAAGAAAACATAAAACAGCAAGAGATTAAATAACATGTCAAGAAAGAAGTTAGAATTTTAGGTAGGGTAGTGGATAAAGAGGGTCGCACAGAGATGATACTTGAGTAAGACTGAAAGAGGTGATGGGTCTGGCCATCTATTTAGTTGTGTGCCTGAGATGAGCAGTCCAGAAAACAAACAAACAAACAAACAAACAAACAAAATAACAAAGGCAGCAAGAGCAGAGTGTGGAATGCTCTTATGTGGAGGCCAATGTGCCTGGAACTGAATGACTTAGGGGGAGAAGAGTAAGTGAGTTTGGAGAGATAAAGTATACACTATTATAGAAGAGCCTTTCTGAGTATATGCTTGAGTAAACCACTGGTGGATTCTGAGTGGAAAGAAAGGATAATCTGATATATTTAAAATGTGCAAGACTAGCTACATTGTTGAGATAAAATTCTATAGATCTGACCAATTATTTAACTATGGCTCCACAGTCCAAGTTATATGCAATATTTCACTGTGGGTTTTTATTTATTTTGTGGTACAATATGCTGATTTTATATACAATTTGGAATGCTTACATCAAACTGGTTAACATAGCCTTTGCCTCACTTAATTATTGTGTTAGGACATTTACACTCATAATAGATTTGACACGTACCCTTGTAATATACACCATGGTAAAGTCCCACCAATTACCCTCCCTCCACCCACCTTCGCCCCACCTGTCCCCCTCCTCTTCCCTCCTTCATCTTGGACTATCAAGGTCAAGTTTTACTAAAGTAATTAATTAAATGAGAAAAATAGAGAATATGAAAGAGTGTGTTTACAAATGTCTTCATAGATTTAACCAAAGTAGTCAGTTCAACATGGAATTCTGCCCAACAAAAATATAGACAACCCAACACATCTGTCATATTTTTTACCTAATGCTTAGTATAACCTATAACTTGAGATGGAAAATCATCAAATTCTAATTCACTTTCAAGGGAGATTTTCTACCATTAAGCTTTTGCTGGAAATAAGATATACAATAAAAGGAAGGAAATTCAATCCTTCAATCTCTTAAAAAAAAAAATCAGAGGAAATAAAAATTCCTAAACATGTGGGAGAGACTTCCCCAGACTACTAACTGGGAAATTATACAGATGATTTTACACAAATTCTATTGCAGGTGGTAAAATAGAAAATTCTCGGCATTCTGGTAGTTATCAGAATAATAAATGTGCATTCACAGAGCTTAGAAAATATGCAGGCATATAAGTGTTCTGTTTACTTGTAGTCATATCTGTAATTTGCTTTAGTTTAAATTGTATGAAAATAGATGTAAGAGATAAACATCCACTGAAAGACCCAACTTCATTTCCTATGACAATAATACAGTCTTGCTGAAATAATGCTATATAGAGTTGCAGAGAGTTGATATGTTCCTTTTAATATTAAGCTGTTAATATTCATTGACATATAATTGTTTTCACTTTCCTTATTGATTCCCTCTTCTGCTTGTGCTAAGCCATCTGTTATAAACTTAGATTTATTTATAAAAACACATCCCACTTGGTTAGAGACAATCAGAATCTAGACGGTAATGGCATTTCAAACTTTTTTTTTGATCCCTGTGGAGAAGGAAGTCTCAAGTTGACCTTCCTGTACCTATTTAAAGAAAGCCATTATTGAACTGCTGTACTTGATAAGGAGATCTAATTCCATAGGAATAGTAAAACTGAAAAAGAGGGTAATCATATTTGAAAAATGGCAGGCTTATTCATTCAACAGAAAATAGAGAAGAGCAAAGCAATATTAGGGATAATGTTCTCATTTAGTACAAGGTTAAAGGGCTTAAAAACAGACATTGGTTCAAAATCCTCCACAAACAATTTTTTTGTATTAATTTATATATGTAAACAAAGGCAAAGGTTCACTGTTTCTCCCTGCACTACGTTCTTCACTGTAAATAACTAGTCACTCTTGAGCAAGTGACTAGTTTATTTCAAATTTCTATTAGAACACACCGGCATATATTGTTCATCATAAAATTTAAATATAAGTGTAAATATACATTAATCATGGTATAATTGTCTTAGTAAAAATGACAATTGTTGACAAGAAAGAGAAAATAAATATAACTGTCTTTCTTACCTTAATCGCCATTTAATTATTAGCATCATCTTTCCAAACAGAGTGCTAAGACCAGAGGAAAACAAAGACTTGTAATGAAAATAATAGAATTAACAGAGAACATAGAGGGAAACTCAGGAAACTTTGCAAATTTAAACATCTTAAATTAGAATCCAACTCCTGGTTCATTTGATGCCTACCATCCCAGTCTGCTCCAGAAACTATTTCCTTCATAATCTGACCAACTACCCACAAACATACAAACTTTTATCTTAAACATGTCTCTTAAATTATCCCTTTTCAATGAATGAATGTCTGCTAGGTTAACAGTTTTGTGGCAGATTCTGTGAATAAAGGGGAATAATGCATGTTACCTTCCTTTCAGGAAATATCCTCCAGGAAACAATTACAAAACAGTGAAAGGCAACGACTCAGACATCCTTATGGAGGTAAGCCCAACATGCTATGGGAGTGAAACAGGAAGTGGGTTAAGAGCAGATTTTATTTTCTTTTGATGGAATTTTGCAGTTAATAGAATGATGGCAACATTTTCAGAGAAATGTTACTACATTCCGAGACCCTAACTTAGATTGCAGTGTTGTAATAAGTGGATAAAGATTGAATCAAGACATTGAATGAACACTGAGAAAAATGACTGGTCCTAAAGTAATGAAATGTTAATGGGCAATTTATTAAAATATTAAAGAAGCCTGGATCCCTCCCTACAACCCAGTGGGAAACCTCTTAGTTGTAAATTATCATTCAATTTAAAAGTTATAAAGAAAGAGTTTTCTGTTTACTAGTATTTATTCATATACTTTAGGTATATGGATAAACTAATATTAGAAGATATTTTATTGCAATGCACTTTTATTTAGCTACCATAAGTAAATGTATTTAATGTAGTGAATTGTCTTATGGATTATTACAAGGTCTGAACAATACTAGATTTCTTTCAGCCTGCAGAATGTCTGAAGGTACTTTGACATTCAGACCCATATAAAACTTAGTGAGAAAGCTCTCAGTTGTCACTTTATCCTGTATCCAAAAATCATACTTAAAACTAGAAATAAAGAGGAATTCCATTGTCTGCCCTTTAAACACCATACCAGAACACTGCCTAATCTATTGTTTGCAATTTGCTATCAATTAGATAGCAAAAGTGGTTAATGTTTACAGATTGATAATGTGAAAATGATTCTTCATATGATACAGAATTTACCTCTAAAGGTTAGTTCCTTGCCTTATGAGGAACTAACCAGTTTATGTTTCATGGAACACTCATTCCAGTATTCTTTTTATTTGATTTAGGTCCTTATTTTAATTAGCTCTTTTACTCTGTTAATTCCATTCTCTAATAAAATAAAATCTAGCCCCATGCTAACTTAATATTTATAGAAGTATCATATTTTTAGTGTTTTCAGGAAATAAGTCTGGCCATACCTTCAGATGACTCAAGGGGACACTTCACATGTATTATTACTTTCAGAAAGTCATGTGGTCACAAATTAATTGCCATTTTAGTTTAACCACTATTTAAAAAATTTAGTTTTCTTTAGTGTTACATAAAAGTTATCATAATCTTAGAAGCTTAAGATGATACAAATTTATTACCTCTCAGTTTTCATGGTTCAGGAGTCTGGCATGTCATGGCTAGATTCTGTGCTTGGATCTTACCTTGATGAAATTGTGGTGATACCTAGGACATTGTTCTCATCTCAAGCTCAAGATTATCTCACAAGCTCATATGGATGGTTTGAAATTCAACTCCATAAATGTTGTTCTAAATTGTTCAGGTCAGAGTTGCAGAGATAAAACTAGCAGTCAGAATGTCTCCAAAGTGTAGGGTGGCTACCGCTCACTCAGGCAAGTAGCAAAATACCTTTATTTCATTCATGCATACATAGGAGAACTTTACAGCCACACAGCACATACAAATAATTAATCTATAACCTACTGACCTCTCTAGAATGCCATCTGGCATCAGTAAGTCTAACAAATGCATTCACAGGATTTTCTAACTATAAAGTAAAAATTAATGATACTAAAAAACAAGATACCAAGTTTGGGGAGTAAAGGTTTCTTGTAACCTCAAGGCCAAGCAACAGACTCTGATTTTCTGCTTTCGAAGTCATCCCAGGAAATTCCTCATATGTACAGATTCTTTTTTTTTTTTTTTTTAGATGTACAGATTCTGCCTGCAGAGTCTGCCTTCTATGTGACTGGCCTCCCAGTCCTAATGGAGGGACATCAATGAGAAAGTCCTTTCAATAGGTCTTTGAAAACATTATCACAGTGACTGCTACTAGTCCCTAAAGTCCTCAGGCTATACATAAAGCTTGATTTTTTTGCTGGATATAAATCAGGCAATGTTTTTGGTTCCTAGCAACTGCCCACCATCCTGTTATATGACTCTCTCCAAAATGTGGTATATGTGTCTTCAAAGCCAGAAGGAGAATGTCTGCCTTGTGTCAAATTCTTGACTTCTCTGTCTCTGTCTGACCAGCTGTTGACTAAGCTTTAAGGGCTCATGCAATTAGGTCAAACCCACCCTTATTATCTCTATTTTGATTAATGTAAAGTCAACTGACTCATAACCTTAGTTACATCTTTAAAAAATCCTTTCAAATATAAAAGAAGTTTCATAGGAATGAGGTCTTATATTCCTGCTCACATTCAGAGGAAGAAGATCTTATAAGAAGCAGGCTTATGAGGCATCATCTTAGATTTCTTCCTACCTAATTTTTCTTCCTTTTTAATGATTTCTGTCTTCTAAATCCCTTAGGTATCTTTTTACAATTTAGGTTTCTATTGAATCTCTCCAGCACTTCCTCTAAACATGCTAACAAATAACTATAGGTCAGAGCGGACACTTCTCAACTCCTTCCCACATGGCTCTTGGCCGTCATGGAAAGTATAAAAATACAAGCTTTGGAATGGTGGAAGGGAAAATGGTAAATACTAGTTCTAACCAAATGAGACACACTGTTACTTTCCTTGAGGAAAACCAATATATGAATGTAGAGATTCATACACTGATTTAGGTGAAGTGGACTCTCAGATATGTCAAGCTATAGTTACAAATTTTTTGTCATTCCAATAATAGAATCTGAGCAATAGGGACTCACATAAGCTTCCTTTCAGAAAATTACTACACCCTCAGGATGTTTATTCCAATGTAGATTTGTTTAGGAAGGAAGCTGTGGAGGTCAGTGGCCTGCAGATTCTAGATTCAGGAGATAGAGGTGTGGATGTGTGTGCTTGTGCAATTTATTAAGTTATAAGACATGCAAATACTTGTGAAACCATCACGGCAATCAAAATAACGATCATAATCATGGCATTTTGACATTTTCCTACAACCCTTCATAATCTCTCCTTACTGCCCCCATCAGTGACTCCCTCCATACTCTAATAATTATTAATCTGCTTTCTGGAATCACACATACAGTACATATTCCTTCACTCAGGTTAGTTATTTTGAGACTCATGCTGTAGCATGTATCAATAATTCATGCTTTCTTTCTTCCTGAGTGTTTGTTATTGTTTGTATCTTTCTACCAAATTCTTTTGTGAAACTGTTAACCCTCAAAGTTGATACCAGAGTTTTGGATTCTTGGTCTCGGTGATTCAAAGAATGAATCCATGGACCACAGATCAGTGGTAAGACAGGATTTATTTACAGAAACAAAAAAATACAAAAAAAAAAAGCCAATGCTCCTGACAGAGAGGAACGAGGTTGGGGAATAAGCTTTCTTGCTCTCTCTCAGAGTCTGTCTCCAGCTCTCTGCTCAGGGGTATATATAGCAGCAAGGGGTTATTTTGCCAGAACTCAATGTTTATTTACATTTAGGGCATGGTCCTCTAAAGTGACAATCAGCCTTACTGCAGCAGAGGGCGAAAACTCTCAGGCCTTGGAAACTTACATGAAATTGACCAGCCCTAGAAAAGGTAGGATTTCCCCTTTACCCAGAAGAACACTGGGAAGGAGTCACCAAGGCACCCGGTCCTCCACTCCCACTACTGGAGTCTCCTAGGGCCCCCCTACATACCTTCAGCCTACTGGTTCCCTTACCGGCTGCCTCTGCACCAACACCACCAGGGCTAAGGTGGCAGGTCTTAGTGCCACCTGTCCTCTATCAAAGTGATATTAGGAGGTAAAGCTTCTGAGAGGTGATTGAGTCCTAAGAGTGGAGACCTCAAAAAACCCAGGGATCTAGTTTGTCCCATATAAGGACACTGCAACAAGTTGACATTCAATGAACCAGAAAGTGGACCTTCACTAGATACCAGATTAGCTGGCAGCTTGATCTTGGACTTTCCAGACTTTAGAACTGTGAGAAATAAATTTCTGTTGTATCTAAGTCACTCATTTTTGACACTTTGTTAGAGTAGTTCAATCTTAATACCTTAAGATTACTTACCAAGGCATTAAGTAATATTACATCGTGTAGATAAATCGCAGTGTAATTACTAATTTTGATAAGTGTTTCTTTGTATACACATTCCACCTATTGCATACAAAACTCTTATGGACATACATGCAAAAACTGTTAAATCAATAACTTCTTTTATTTCTCCTGAGTAAATAGCTGGGAGTGAAATAGCTAGAACGTATGTTAAATGCATATTTAATATTTTAAAACTGCCAACCTTAGTTGGAAGTGGTGGAACCATTTTACATTCTTACTAGCAGGATATGAGAATTCTACTCTTTCATATCTTTACCAACATTTGCTGCGATCAGTTTTTTTTTAATGACTTTAGTAAGTGTATGGTAGTGTCTCTTTGTGGCTTTATGTTACATTTCTTTAGTGATTGATGATATTGAACGTTTTTATCTATTTCCCATTTGCACATTTTATTTGGTGAAATGTGTATTGAAATCTATTTTTAGTGTTTTTTATTTTTATATTTCAGATTAATATGAAGTTACAAATGATTAGGTTACATTGTTTGTGTTTGTTAGGTAAAGTCCAAGTTGTATTTGAGCCCTTCACCCAGGCAGTGTCCTCGATATCCTTACAGTATGATCATTAGGTGAGAACTTAGTGGTCCTTCTCCCTCATCCCCTCTCCTCCCGTTTTTCCTCTCCCCTCCTTTCTCGGATTTTATTGTGCTTTTCCCTTGTGTGGGGGTGTAGTTGTTTATCTATTTATTTCATATTAATACTGAGTATCTTGGATACTTGTTCTGCCATTCTTGTGATACTTTACTGAGGAGAATGTTCTTTAACTCTATTCAGCTTATACAAAAGATGTACAGTCTCCATGTTTTTTATAGCTGAACAGTATTCCGTGGCATACATATACTACGTTTATTAGTCCATTCATCAGCTGATGGGCACTTGGGCTGATTCCACATCTTGGTGATTGTGAATTGCACTGTGATAAACATTCGATTGCAAATGTCCTTATGGTAAAATGAATTTTCTTTTTCTTATGAGTAGATACCTAGTAATGGGACTGTGGGATCAAATGAACTTTTAGTTCTTTGAGGATTCCCATACTTATTTATGTATTGGCTATATTAGGTTACAATCCTACTAGCAGTGTTTTTTTAAATTAAACTTTGAACCTTATTATTATATCCTGGATACATGATCTTTAATCAGACATACAATTTATAAATGTCTTTATTTAATGTATGGTTTTCTTTTTGTAATCTTCAGTATCTTTTATAAAGCAAAATATTTAGTTTGTTAAAATTTATTAAATATTTTATTTAATAAAATATTGAAAGTCTGTGTATTCTATTATAGATCACTCTTTTGTTGTGTTATCTAACAAATGTTAGCCTAGCCGAGGTCACAGCTTTTTTGTACGTTTTCTTCTTAAAACTTTTATAGTTTTGGATTTTACACTTAGGTTTGTAATCTATATTGAATAAAATATCTCTTCATGGTGCAAAGTATGGATGAAATAAACTTGTTACATATGAATATAGGCTGTTCTAGCACCATTTGATAAAAAAGACTACCTTTTGTCTACTGAATTCCTTGTTATCTATGTGAAACAACAGGTATTCATGTGTATGTGGGTTGTAGAGCCCAAGAGAAAATTTCCACTTTGAACTTTGGCTAAAAAAAAATCAACTGATAAAAGGAAGATTAATAGAAGAAGCATAGAAACTTATTAGCATTCATAGGGGAGAATCACAGAGTGATTGCCGTGGGATGCAGATGTTACACACCCATTTTCCTAGAGGAAAGGAAGATGCAAAAGTGTTGATGCTGCTTGAAGGTAGTACATGATTTTTAGGAGAATTCCATGGGCTTGCACAGAATACAATGAACTGGGACAAGTCTGTGTGGCCCACAGAGCAAAGGATGGTTTATGAGAAAAGTCTTCTCAGTTATGTCGACAGACATCAGTCTGTCTTCCTATAAGATAAGGAAACCCATTAATGAAAACTCAGGGAGGTACCAGAGGTAACTGTTTTCTTTTTTGGTTGGTCCAGATGTCAGGCAGATAAGGCAACTTTAGAGAACACTTCATGCTCTGTATTGGGAGACACAGCACAGGGAGTAGGTCAGAGAGACATTGAGGCTTCTTGAAATATCAGTTTCTGAGCACCAACAGGACATATATTTCTGGACTCTATTTATGCCAGTGGTCTATTTATCTATTTATAAACTGCCCTATGTTAATAACTTTAGCTATAAATCTTGAAAGAAGGTAATTTTAGTTCTATAACATTGTTGCATAAATTAATTACATGTATTCTGTGGCTCTTCAATGTTTTCTCTCTTTCTTTTTATTATTATTATTATTTTTACAGTGTTTGGCCAGGGCTGGGTTTGAACCTGCCACCTCCAGCCTATGGGGCTGGCGCCCTACTCCTTTGAGCCACAGGTGCCTCCCTATTTTTGTTTTTATGTCTCTGTTTCATTTGGGTAGTTTCTATTACTATCTTCAAGTTCACCAACCTCTGCTTTTCTGTTTTTGCTTTTGTTTTGCTATTTTAAGTCTTTGCTACATGCTTATTTTCTACAAATAAAAAGTTGTTGAAATTTTAAAGTTATAGATAAATTTTGAAAGAATGTAAACCTCAACTATAGTTATTTTTCTAATTCATAAATATTACATATAACTCAATTTATGTAAGCTTCTTTAATTTCATGTCAATATTTTGTAGTTTTTAGCACACAGGATTTTTACATTGTTATCAGAAGTTTGCATGCTAGTAATGAATTATGTCACCTTTGTGTTCAAGAAAAGGTATTTATTTATTCATTTTGAATGTATTTCTACTAAATTAGAATTCTTGGATGACAAGTTCGTATTTGTTTTGTTCTTTCATTGTTTTAAATCTGCTGCTCTACTATCTTCTTGACTGCACACTTTCTAACCAAAAGTCTGCTGCAATTTTTATCTTTGTTTCTCTGTGTACCATGTGTCTTATTCTTGACTGCTTTTAAGGTTTTCTATGTATCACTGGTTTGATCAATTTTATAAGGACATGTGCTAGTATAGATTTCTTCTAGTATCTTGTGCTTGATATTCACTGAGTTTCTTGTGCCAGTGGGTTTATAAGTTTCATCAAATATGAAAAAAAATTAACCACTATTTCTTCATATGTTCTCTGCTTTATTCTCACTCCCCTGTATTCCAGATAATCCAATCACATATATTCTGTGGCTTTTGAAGTGGGCTCATAGCTCACCAATCCTTTCTTTCTTTCTTTTCATTATTACATTCTTTTCTTTCTAAGTTTCTATTGTTATGTCTTCAACCTCACCAACCTTTGCTTTTGCCAACTTATGTCATATTTCTACATACTGTACTGTTCTTCTTATTGTTTTAATATCTAAAAGTTTAATTTGTTTTCTTACCCATAATTTCTATGTCATTATATGAAATACAGGTATAAGAAATACTGGACTGTGTTTTTCTACTACCTTACATGTCAGTTTTCAGTGATAAATTATATAATATAAATAAGGATTGTATACTCCGGCTTGTTTTCTGGCTTTAATAGTTTTCCTATTGAATGTCAGACATTGGAATTTACCTTGTTCGTTCATTCGTTGCAGGATAGTTTTATAACTATTGTATATAATCTGCATCTTTGTATTGTTATGCAATTAACTTACTTAGAAACAGATCAATGCTCTTGGGTCTTGCTTTCAGGATTTGTTTACCTGACCTGAGCTGTGCTTATTCTAATTATTCCAATTACTAAGGCAAGACCAAATTCCCAGTGTTTTTTGTTATTGTTGTTTTTGTTTGTTTGTTTGTTTTGTGGCCTTACTGGAAGGAATAGACGCTATTCCTGGCCCTTTCTTTGGTCATGACGTGTCAGATACCTTTAAGTCTCATCCTGTCATATAGTTCAATATTTTATCTCAAGTATTTTTCTCACATGTATGAGTTGATCACTAGTCAGATGAATACCCATGGAATATGAACTTTATATTTCTGTTATTTCTCAGCAGGCAGAATGGGGACCAAAGATCCCATTCTTAGCAAGGGGGGAAAAAACACAAAAAGGGAAAGTAATTTTAAAAAGCTGAGTGAGGCAGAACAAAGAAAAGTCAGTTTACCTTTAAACTAGTTGCTGCTAAATTTCTTCTCTGAGAAAATTTCCTGCATTTCCTAGAGCTCTGGCTTATTGTGGATACAGCTTACTAATACCCCTGTTGGGTCTTGAACACTCTGAGGAATAATGGCCATAGAAGATGCTGGTGCAAGACCTGGAAAGATACATCAACTAGGCTGTTTTCTGCCCAGTAAACAGACAAAGCTAATACCTATTGTGGAGATTTGTATTTGTCCGTGCCTGGGGCAGAGATCAAGGAAGTGGCTCAAGTCCTAAAATATGGACAGGAGGGCTTATATCCCTTATCCCAGGGGAAGACCCTCTGTGGTGGTGATGAGAGAAAAATTCCTCTCGCCCACCTTCTTCAGAGGAGATTGAAGCAGGTGACATTTTATTCCACAGTGAACTAGGGGAGATTAACACCTCCCAAGGAATCTGTGTTTGTGACCTCAGGAGGCTGCCCCCACCCAAGGCAAAGGTTCTGGATTTCTCAAGACTGCTCAGACCCTTAAAGTTAATGATTATAGAAAACATGGAGTTGGTACACTCACTCAGAGAAACTGCTGGCATCTTTGTTTCATTCCTCAGCTTACCCTTTGGGCTAATGAACAAATAGCCTTCAATTAATGCCGAGTGGAACTGACAGAACCCCACAAGTGGCTTTTGGTCCCCTAAATTCCCACCTTTGCAAATTCTATTCTATGTGTTTTGTCTCTTTATTTCTCATCATTTCTAACTTTATAGTTCTTTCGTTGGTCACCAACAGATAGATCCACGGGTCTTAACAGACCTGCTTCAGGGGCAGGACCCTGGCATTTCTGGATCAATGCAGCTCTTGCTTTTCTGGTACTCTACTATGCAAACTTCTTCTGTCTTTATCTCTCTAGCCAGGTGTGCTCAAACTATGGCCCGCGAGCCACATGCAGTCCGCCTAGGACATTTACCAGGCCTGTTGGGTGTTTTTGCCACTGCTGCCTGTTCTGCTTAGCAGCCGACTCATCCTGGGGCCCACAGTCCAGCCCTCCAATGGTGTTAGGAACAGTGAACCGGGCACCTGTTTAAAAAGTTTAAGGGCCCCTGCTAGATGATCATATCTCCAACTCAGGAGTCTTCCGTGTTCCATATGAGTTTCTCCTGCCTAAACTTCAGTCTAGAAATCTGAAGGCAATAAGCTGGGCAGTTGTAGAACTCACCTCATTTGTTTTTCCAGGGGTTACTTTCATTTTCTAAGGCCCACTGTTTAGCTGTTAGTTACTCCATCTCCTACTATAAATTTTTGAATTTCTCTACTTTTCCATGTCTTGGTCTTTTTATGTTTTCTCTTTTTTTTCCTTTATTTTTTTTTTTTTCCACCACCATCTCCTGTGGCTGTCTCTGCTATGGTTTTGAATTTTGGTGTATCTGCTGCCTTCCAGGTGCTTCAGCTTCACAATCTGTAAAATAGAAATAATAAATGTAGTTAACAGGCTTGGAGGTGACAAGGAGTTAGATAATAAGTTTAAACTTGTTATTGTTCTATTACAATATTGCCTTTTCTTATTTTGGACTTTTTATCCTTTTTATCAAAGAGTCCACTTACCTGAGAAAATTAAAGACACCACCATGACGTGATCTGTTTTAATTGCAGGGATATGAAGGCTAGTATTTCAGGTCAGCCAGCGTTACCAAAAGGATCAACACATTTTAAAATTTAAAAATTGATGCTTATCACAATTTTTGGAGAAAAGATTAACATAGAGACAAAAGAGAACTCAGAAAGACATTTTGATGGCAGTGATGGTCTATCTGAAAGGTGATCACACTTAACATGTAAGTTGAAGTAGATAGGGGAGATATTGAAAAATAGACTTACTGAAATGTTTTAGATAATCTGTAAGATTTTTTGAGTGTAGGGTAATGTCAAGTAAAAATTGATAAAAATTACTAATTCATAAGGGGAGTAAAATTCTAAAATGAGAAGAAAGAGAAAAAAATAAGATTGACATGAATTAGGCAGATACGAATCATGTGATTAAGTTTTAAGTTAAGTGAGAACTTCAAATGTATACATCAAACAGACAAAAAGTATGAGTCTGCATTTTACTAGTACTAGTATGTCTGAGCTGAGGAGATAAGATTATTCAGTATATAGACAAAATTTAAATTTATGATGAGATAGACAAGATGGATTGTCATCTACTTATACAAATAATAGTTCTTAACTAACAGCAAACTTAAAGAATATTTCAAGTGATATCGATAAATACACTCTGAATAACCCAAATCTTTCAGACATGGCTTCAAGGAAAAATAAATTACTTCCATTTCTCTATCTATTTTGGGTTTGAATTAATGGACACGTACTGAACAATAGATATAGTAACATTTTCAAAAATGTGCCTTTGCTCCTGAGACTTCTCAGTTTCACATATAAAAGATTCTTTTATGCTGTCATAGTTAGCTTGGGCTGCTATAACAAATTACCATAGACAGGGTAGTTTAAAAATAAACATTGATTTCTCAAAGTTTTGAAGGATAGAAATGCCAAGATCAAGATACCTACGTATCTGGTGTTTAGTTCTTTCCTTTCTAGTTTTCAGATGGCATTTTTCTATAACCTTGTATCATAGAAAGAAGAAAAGAGAGTACTTTGTGGTCCCTTTTATACAGGCACTAATCCCATTCAGGAAAGCTTTACTCTCAGGACCTAATGACATTCCAAACACCACACCTCCTGAGTCTATTATCTTTGGGAATAGGATTTCAACATTTGAATTCAGGTATGGGAGAGATCTAAACATTCAGCCCACATCACATGCTTTCCTTCTATTCTCCAGTCAGCTATTCTCCAAAAATTCTACAAACTGCAAGCGTATATGCAATAAGCAATCTAGGCAAACTGGTGGATCCTAAATCTTTTCAAACATACAATATCACCTTTATCTTTCTACAAGTAAACACTATAACATGTTTATAAGAAAGTCCTGGGCCAATCATTCATATTGTATCACAAAGAAAACAAGGACTGCTGATATCAACTTCTTGTAGAACTTCTCCTTCCTCTTTTTTTTTTTTTTTTTGAACAATACTTTTTATGTCACTGATGGGTTTCAAATTAGTCTCCTGAAATATTTTCTCATTTGGGGGGTAAAAGGGACACCATATAAGTAGGTTTAGTTTCATGTAAGTTTCTTAATAAATACACAAATTTTTATTGTATCAGATAGCCGTGACAGAGATACGAAAATGGTGCGATGTCATTGTCCATTCCTTCTCAAAGAAATGACATTTCCCATGTTTATAGTGACTATGGTGATGATTAGAGGCCACTGTTCAATGAATGGCAGATTCTATCTGGTTTAAGCACCCCCAGGATATCATCATATATTATTTTACAGATATAGACTTCTAGATACCATGGGCCATTGTTCATCTCACTCCCCCAAAAAGCAACATGGTGTTAATCCTTTATGTGTCTAATATGTGGAAGGAGGAGGAGTTTTTCTTTTCATCTTTAGCATCTTAGACCTTTGAAAAGCAACAATAATGCCATACTCATAGGATATCTGTCATAGCTTAGGCTGTCCTTAGCATACCTCCAAATGTACCAAGTAGTCCTGGTCATTACCATTATTAACTAGAAATCTTTTAAAATTCACCAGAGTTCATATTACCCTCCTGGGTAAAGATGTAAGTGCTCTATTAGAAATATTTATGGGCTTGTTTTTTCAAAAGTTGGTGATATGACTAGCCAACTCATAAACTATTCTTTATCTTTCATAACTGACTGCTAGCTGGTATCATTCTGAAATAGGATGCCCATTAAATCCCTAACAACATGAGATAATCAACTAAAATGTTAACATCACATCTACCCTGACATATTCATGTCTAAGTAAGTCATCATGTAATCCTATTTGTGGCATAGGAAAGTCTGAGTACAAAATAGCATACAGAAGAATTGTACAGCCTATCAACTCTTGGGCAGAGTCTTACTCTAAATATAGTTCAGTATGGGTTGTCAAGAATAGCATATCTGTGAGTTAAAAGGTTATTTGTGATATGTGGCCACAACGTTAACCCAAAGTCTGAGTCTTTTTAGGCTACTCAGCTTCCCAACCAGTTTTCTGAAAGGCCTCTGATCTTCATTTACCTTTGGTATATTCAAAGGAGTTAGTCAAGTGCAGACCTTCTGGGAAGGTAGCATAAATTAGCTTCACAGGATACCCAGGCAGCTATCTTAATTTGTCACAATTAGTACATAGCTGATCAACACAATTGAAGTGCAGTATTTATCTCAATACATATTTTGGAACAAGAATAGTAAATAGAGTCCACAAATCACGAACACAGTGTTAGTTCCAACTGGTTGAATCATCTGGGGATACCATGATACCTTTTTTTCTCTATGCACTACAGATCAAGTATTTGAGTAAAATGCACAAATCAGCATCAATTTCCATCCCTGTACAGATGGATTTTTTTTATCATGTCAAGTGGCTTTTCCCATGTATGCCTTTGGCTAACAACACATTTTTAGGCATAACTAAGGGTATTATTTATTATTTATTTATTTATTTTGCTCTGAGACACTCATGGGAATTAAAGTTATTTAATCCTCCCCTGGGATTAAAACTTACATATAATTTCCTTTCCCATTTTCCATGAACTCTTCCTTTCAGTACATTTTTTAAAACATATACTTTATTCCATGATAGGGTGTGGGTCTTCTGGGGACAAACATGGGCACCCTGCCTTGGTGCCACCTGGGGCAAGTGGCCACACCTGGGAGAAGAAGGAACTTCCTGCTGATCTGCCATCAGAGCCTAGCCACCAACTGCAAAAGAATGCAGATGACTCAGCAGTCTGCAGACCAACCAGCACAGGTGCAATAAGGTCTGGAAGGTGACCTGGAGAAATCTAAGGCTAATTATT
Organism: Galagoides demidoff; assembly: GCA_963574575.1. Taxonomy (NCBI): domain Eukaryota; kingdom Metazoa; phylum Chordata; class Mammalia; order Primates; family Galagidae; genus Galagoides; species Galagoides demidoff. The sequence continues at coordinate 18,660 of CAUYQV010047837.1, forward strand.
ACATCATTGACTTAAATCTTCATTGTGATTTGCCCTCCCTGAAAACAGAGGCTACAGAGAGGCTCATGGGAGATTTTCATGCACAATAAGACCCAGGATATATAACTCCTGACTGTCCATCAAAGGGGTTGGATGGACACATACAGCAAAGAGGGCCCAGCCTAGACAGCATAAAACAGGACCTCAAACCCCAAATCAAAGCTTTCTGTTATGACAAGGGACCCATTTGCTGTCTGTGGTGAATGCATCTTACTGTGTTCAATAAATCTCACTTCATACTTGGGTTGCTATTGGTGTGTCTGGTCTTTCTTTGGGCAAGAACACATTTAGAAGTTAAAAACAGATTGCTGACCTGACAACTTTGTTGGATTTGAGACCCAACTGTGCATGGTTTGTGCATATCATGCCTACTCATTTCATGAATCCAGGTAGCTGATTATAAAGATGTGACTAAGTTATCCTCCACAGCATTCTCCTCTGTTATCTGCAAGTTTGATGGTTTTGAAGGATGTCTGTGAATTACCTTGATTCTTTCTGTAAATTCCTACAAATACTGAGTGACTCAGACAGAAATGGTATTTGTCATACTGTCAGCTAGAACCTCTTGTCCTAATATACTGCAAGGTTATTGGCTACGGCACAAGAAACTATAAATGTTGAAATACTATTCTAAAGATGGCAACCTAATTCCCATGCATCTGCTGCTTAAAGTGCTCCCAGCTTCACCTCATACAAATATGTACCTTTCCTCTTCCACTGGGGTTTTACACAATCCACAGCCGATTTCCGAAACAGCTATTCAGGCTTTAGATTTGTACATTAATTGTGGACCAACCATCATGATTAGCTTTGCCAAAAAGGAAAAGTAGGGTTCAGACCATACTGTTTGGGGGTCAAGAAGATCTCTCAAAAGCTGCATCAGGCTTTGCAGGCAGTGAAGGAACCTGGTCCAATATGCGTGAACATTTAATGAAATTCTCCTGACGCAGGTTTTGAACATCTATTTTATCATCATCTCCATTTTGTCATCGAGCATCTCTGTGCTGCCGCTCCTGAAATAGGAAACTGGCAAGCCCAACTCCTTAAAAAGATGCAAGACTTGAACCAAGGTCTCTGACAAAAACAGGACAGCAAGATAGCAGGATGCAGTGTAGAAACTAGTTAAAGACAAGTAAGAGCTACGTCTCCACAAAACAACCTAAATGCCCATCAACTCAGAAATGGATTAACAAATTGTAGTATATGCAAACCATATACCACAATTGTTCTGCCATAAAAAAAAATGGTGACTTCACATACAGTAGTATCCTGGATGGAGTTGGAACACATTCTTCTCAGTAATGTATCACAAGAGTGGAAACACAATTATCCCATGTACTCAATACTAATATGAAGCCAGTAGATGATCTAATGCATGCCCACATGGGAGAAAAACACATTTCAATTCAAGTGAAAGGGTAGAGTAATGAGGGGGGTGTTGGGTGCTCTCATTGAATAGGGATGGGGTGTGGTGTTTGGCACATCTTCTGTGTGTGGAACATAACAACAAGCAGGACTCTACCTAAGAAAATCAAATATTTGACCTGGTTGTTTGTACCCTCACATTAACCTGAAATATATTTACCTAAAAAAAAAAAAAAAAAAAAAAAGCACAAAACATAAATATAGGTAATAGCCAAGATTGTGACATAAACAACCTCTGCTCCCACTTGTAGAGCATTATATCCAGTTTACAATGTCTCAACATACTAAAAGAAGCAACCACCAACACCATGACAGTTTGTAATCACCATGACAACCTCCAGAAGTTTCCTAATATGACATGGAAAGAGGTGGATCCATGATTCCTGGAAATCTCTGCCATTTTCTCAGAAAACTCATGAATAGTCTACTACTTATTTAGAATATAATCAAGAGCTGGTCCTAAATAGAGTTGCCAGCAATGTAGGGGTGCTACTCTCTATTGCTCTGAGAGATGGTTGCTACTCTATCGTGGGATAGATTGCTTGCTGTTTTTTCTATTTTGTTTTTTTTAACAAATTCTGCTTTCCTTTCCAACTTAAGGCTTGCCCTTGAACTATTTACTGCATGAAGCTAAGAACCCACTTGATCTTCAGGCCTGACCCTGATATAGTGTCACTCTCTCTCTTTTTTGGATTCTTCTTCCTACATTACCAAAGACATGACAGAAATTTCTGGTTTCAGAATTGTATGATAGTCTTCAGTGTCAGGGACTGTCTATTTCAATGCCCAAAACAAACTAAAATTTGTCTTTTGAATAGGATATAAAAATGACTGCTTTAGACAGTTTTGGAGTTAAATGTCTGAAACGTTTTGGATGAATGGGCTATGTGCTGTCTGCCAAAGGGTTCAGAGGGTTTGTTTAGTCATCATGTGTTCCAGTTGCAAACACATGTAAAATTCTGTGAGCTATGGGGTTATAATGCATCAGTGAGAGTACCTGAACAACTGCATTTTGTTAGTCTTTTAATATTTTTGCCCAGACATTCTTCCAATTTAGACTTAATTTTGGTGAACTTTGTGGATACAAGCCAGCACAATTCCTAAGTGGAAGTGGGGTTCATTAAACCTCAAATAGTATCACCAATCTCTTGGAATACTCTTAAGTGGTAAGATTAGAAAACTACAATTGTTCCTCATATTTTAATGAGCATCCCTGGTTTCATTGGCATATGTGATTTCCAACATTTCACACATTGGGCTATACCTCGATATTTAATATTACCTGGCTTATTCAGCTACTATTTTTTTCCTCCACATGGGTAACTCTAGTCCATAACATGGCTTATGTTTTTTTCCATAAGGTGTCAACAAGTATAGCATCACCAATGTAGAGCACTCACTTATACTTAATGATTTTCAGGTTCAAGTACCTATAATTTAAGATTAAAACTATACTGGTGAATTCAAATATCTTGAATCAAGACATAAAGTTATAATGCAGTGGTTCTCAATCTACCTAGTGCTGCGACCCTTTAATATAGTTCCTCATGTTGTGGTGATCCAGAACCATAAAATTATTTTTGTTGCTAGTAGCATGTGTTGTGAGAAGCAACAAAGATAATTTTATGGTTGGGGATCACCACAACATGAATAACTGTACTGAAGGGTCACAGCATTAGGAAGGTTGAGAACCACTGGTATAATGCATGTCATTCATACATCTATAGTCGTGGCCTCTTTTCTGGCTCCATGCTCAACTGCAGAATTTCTTATTTTTCATTAACATTTCATTCAGATATTCCCTTATTAAAAATATTATGTCAAGATACAAAGTTGGAGAAGTGAAAAGTTATTGTGACCTGACTGGTTTGATGAAGAGTTAAACCCAAGAAAAATAACAGTTGAGATAGTCTGGTTTAAAGTCAAAGTACGGACTTTGGAGTCTTACATACATAGGTTTCTATCTTATCTATATCACTTGAATTTGTATGATACCAAACTATTTTTATCTGAAAACTATATCCATCACCTTTTAGATTAAAAAAAAACAAAACAAACAAAAAAAAAACGGGTATAACACATCATACCTTGTAAGGTTGTTTAAAGAATTAGAGAATTTCTGGAAAGTTAGTGTCTCTATAGAGTGGACACCTGAAGAAGATTGGTGCTACTGACTTCAATAAACTGAGATAATACTTAAATAAGCTAACATAAGACAGAATATTTGGAAAGAGCTACTTTGTAGAGTAAGTTAAATAATCAGTCAAGTCCTGTTGATGAACAGATCCTGAAAAGAGAGATCAATTTGTTATTTTAATTGAATAGATATAGATCACAAGTAGATGGATTCTTTTCACCAACTTTCTGTAAGTTACAACAACTTATAAATTATGGTTATAAGTTTGCATTGTTTCTACATTTTACTATAATTTTTATTATAAATGTCCTGATATTATTTAAATAATTGATGTGAGAAAGAAGCTTGAGGATTCTAAAAAGGAGAATCTTTATAAGAACAATAATTAGACAAATTTCTATTTGTTTTTAATTAAAAGGGAAAATTTAGGTATGATAATTATTTCCAAGAAGTTCACTATCATAGGTCTGGTTCTTGTTCTGTCTTCTCCCACACAAACACATTTTTTTTCCTATCTATCCATGAAGGCACAAGAGATAACAGCAGTGTAGCCAGAAATGTTGACATAAGGAATTTTATCTAGTTATATATGAAATATTGTGTAACATAGACATCTAGTTAAGAACATCAATTGAGGATAATCTTTTGTTGATACCCTAATTCCTCCGACAATTGGCTGACTTTCCAATAAACTGTTGAGTTGTTGGTAGAAAACTTTTACCCTCTTGTTTCCTCCATTTACATTGGCCATAATAGTCATTGATATATAATATTCTACTTTCCTTTTGTACCAAATACTTATTCACTGAGCTATTGTTCCTCTATATTCCTCTTGAAACTAGTAGTGTCTTCTGTCCTCCTAGGGTAACTCATTAAAGTAGGGAATCTGGTCTTCTCTTCTATTTAATATGTTTTTGTAAAACATACTAGTATCAAAAAATGATATTTCTAAGAATAACTTAATCTTAATAAATAAGATTTATTTTCAATAATATTATTTGAAAATATTTTATAAGTACTAGCAAGAGAACTTTATACAAGTTTATGTCATAATTTTCAATTGTTAATGGATTTATTTTGTTATGATTTCAAATCATTGCAATGCATTATGTATACAAGACCCTGCTGAAATATCTAGTATCACTAAAAATTACCTAAAAATGAAAATATAACAGATTATAACTAAATATAATAGTATTTTAAAGGGAAAAGTTTGTTTGCATTACACTGTGAACTAGTCTTTTATAGAGAATTAAATACGAATATGAAAATACAAAAGAATACATTTAGAACTTTAATTTCCTTTTTTCAGAAAGCCAATAATCACACAGGATTATAAAGCAAAGAAAAGAAAAGGAGGAAAGAAAGAAAAAAGATTTTGGAAACACAGATTTTGAAAATGTACCCTTCTATAAGCTAATATACAAATTTATTTAACAGAAACTGAATGTGTACAGACTAAATATAATTATACCAAATGAATAAGAATAATCTCTCCTGTTTATGCTTTTCTTTGATGTATTTTCAAAAAAAAACCAAACTCCCTAACAGTACTTATTTTAAAAAGTACCAACTTTAAAAAACAAACTATTGGATAACAGAAAAGAAAACATGAATTTATATTAGTGGGACTGAGTCATTCCAGATAATTTCTGTCTCACTAACTAAATAAATAACCTGTCATTTTATTTGAGAAGAATGATGGAGAAATTTATAGAAAGAAGACAGAACTAATATGTTCAGAGAAGCGGGGTTGAAATTCAAGTGGTGAAAAGGCTGTGTCATTTCCAGATGGGCAAATCCCAGAAAAGAGTCTCTGAGTCTGGGAGCAATGTGCAAGTACCAGGTCACTGTGTGCCTCCCCGTGCAATGTCTGGAGGGAGTTCTCTGTCTGAGGGAAAGGCAGTAACTGCCACCTGGTCATAGGACTTTCCCCATTCCCTAGAGGAGGTGACCAATACCCTTCAAGTCATCAAGTTAAAACAACAGAAAAGGAAACCTCTTTACAGTCTGTTTTGGTTGGGGAAAATATCACAACAAACAGGGAATTTGATGGGAGTAAGAGAGAAGAATTATTTGTAAGTCGTTACTGAGCCTGGTCTATTCTGCTATTTTCTTTTATAAATACATTACAAATATACAACTTGGACTTTGCCTCCACGAACCCTGAATTCAAAGAAAAAGCTAGGCAAACTCACATGACACGTTAAACAAATATTCAAGCTCCAAAGTAGCAGTAGGGGAAAATGCTAAATCTTAAAAATGAAAAATATATATATGAGAAGGACACGTGTGTCTGCATTCATAGCAAATGCTTCTTAGTCTTCAGATTTCACTTACTTGAAGCATGTTGAGAAAGTTTTAGGAAAATAAAACAGTTTTTACTGATTTTAGTTATGAATTGGGAAGTATAATATGTATAATGACATTTATTTTGCGTCTATTGTTGAGCAATTAAACCAAACATGTACTCTCTTAATCAATCAGGTAAGCAGGGGAGGAGTTGATCTCAGCAAGAGACGCTTTATAGTCCATCATCATTTACTGTAAGTAAGAGTCTGCTGAGATCCTGCAACCCGCTGTGTATGCAAAAAGGGTTATCCCACTGTGCCTTTGTGTGGCTTTGCTTATAAAGGAGAAGAAAAGGAAATCACCCTCTATGTTAGAATCCAGTTCTCAGCCTTTAGCACTGTTCTGTTTTCCAGATTCCTGAACAGGAAAGGGAAAATATACATACGAAAAACAGAAAATTAAAACTGACTTTCAATTGTGTCAGAAGTGAGAAATGAGATATTGATTTATAACGTGGATGAGAAAGGTTCAAATATAGGGGCCAAACTGTGATCCAGAAATTAGGTCAAAATTGGATCAAATATTATTTATAAAGACTTTGATTATATTCAAAGACAATTTATACTTCTATAAGCTAATGTACAAATGTATTTAATAGAAATTGAATATGTTTAGACTAAATATAATTATACCAGAGGAATAAGAATAATCTTTCCTATTTATGCTTTTCTTTGATGTATTTTCTTTTTTTGTTGTTGTTTTTTAGAGACAGAGTCTCACCTTATTGTCTTCGGTAGAGTGCCGTGGTGTGGTGTCACACAGCTCAGAGCAACCTCCACTCCTGGGCTTAGGAGATTCTCTTGCCTCAGCCTCCCGAGTAGATGGGACTACAGGCACCTGCCACAACGCCCAGCTATTTTTTTGTTGCAATTTGGCTGGGGCTGGGTTTGAACCCACCACCCTTGGTATATGGGGCCGGTGCCCTACTTACTGAGCCACAGGTGCCACCCTGATGTATTTTCAAAAATAAGCTCCCTACAGTACTTATTCCAAAGCAGACTGGGTGTGGGGGCTCATGCCTGTAATCCTAGTCCTCTGAGAGGTCCAGATTGGAGGATCCCTTATGTTCAAGAGTTCAAAAGAAACCTGAGCAAGAGTGAAATCCTGTCTCTACAAAAAATAGAGAAATTAGGCACCCATTGTGGTGGGTGCCTCTAGTCATAGCTATTCAGGAAGCTGAGGCAGGAGGATAAGTTGCTGTCAGCTAGGCTGACACCATGGCACTCTAGCCTGAGCAACAAAGTGAGATTCTGTCTCAAAAACAAACAAACAAACAAAAATTTACAAATCAAAGCAATTGCAGAAGTGTTCACAGAAGTTGGGGGGGGGAGAAAATGAGGACAACAGAAAGAAAAGGAAGGAGAGAGCAAAAAGGAAAGAAAAAAAATAACTGAGAAAGAGAAAGTTGATATTTAAGAATAAACAATGTATTTTATGAAGTTGATGATGTCTATTAAAGACAAAGTTTATAGTTCCTAGAATAGTACTATTACTCTGAAGATGTCTCAAGAAGACATCACCATCTAAAGAAAGTCTTCTATGTTCTATAGAAATGATCTCAGCATTTTGCTTTATATAATTCTATATGTGCAGTTCAAGAACTGTTCATGCCACATAGTAGCTGAGGTCCAAATATTGTTAGATGAAATGAGTGAATTAAACTTAGGAAATCCTGTGTTGTAAATCCCTCCTCTGGAAGATAACATCAAAAATATAAATTAAGATAAATTACATCCTTCAAACTCAAGGAATACAGTATCTTTATTATTTAATAGTGTTCCAATTTTGAACTCAGCCCTTTCTTGCATAATCCTAAATTATCCAATGTGATGGTAAATCAATCTTTACCTTGAGTCCAGATTGCCTCTGGGTGTCCCTTGTCCTTGTTTGTCCACATGGACTTCACGTCTAGTGGCTCTTTACTGTCCCATCTAGTCTCTTGTCCTGTGCAGGGTCTGGTCCTGGTTTTCATGTGAGGAAGAGATGGCAACTGCCATTTTGGTGAAAGAGAAATGCTAACAAATTGATCTTAAAACTGGATTAGTGTGATTGGAATTTCTGTTCTTCAGAATGTCCTTGGTTTCAGAAATTGAAGAATGAACCCACAGCCCACAGATCAGTGGTGATAGAGGATTTATTAGACAGAAAAGAACACGGAAAAAGCACCAGAGTTCCTGGCAGAGGGAAAGACCCAAATCTCCAGCAGGGTCCTTTGTCTAGGGGTATATAGAGCCTTGAGAGTTACTTTGGCCAGGACTTGTAGGTGGAAAAAGCACTTTTTCAAAGTGAATGAGAGCATTAATGAATGGATACAATCTCTTCGTGAAACTGTGCAGGCCTTGGAATTGGGGTGTGTGTGTCTCTGTTCAGCCCTGAGTGGGGGAACCCTGTGTCAGGGTCATCTCAGGTTCAGAAGTTGTGTGTGCCTCAAAGGGCAGCTTCACACCAGTGGGTACTGGGTACTGTGTTTTGAAATAAGGAGAAAGAAGGGGTGCCTTAGGCAGCAGCACAGGCTGTGCTGTGGTCTCCCTCAACTTCCTTGGGACCCTCAGGCTCCAGCTGCAATTGCCCCTCTCTGTTGCACTTGGTTGTCAAGCCCTCACCTCCCCTGTTCTGCAGTGTCAACACCCCTCACCAGCCAGCAACACAGAAGATGTGGCAAGTCCTCTGGCTGACCCAGCATGGCCAGGGCAGGTGTGGGGGGGCACCTGCCCTGTATCATTAGAATAGCTTTTTTTAAAAAAAATTCAAATTATGTATTTATTCACTTAGGTTTTAAGGGAGCAGGAGGAGTTCCCAGTAACACTGATCAGACCCTTCCCAGCCCCTCCTCGCTGTTATGTACCATAATAGGTTCAGAGGTCAACGCTTTCTGTATTTCCTTGCCTTGGTTACTGCACAGGTAAGTTATTGGAGGTCTGTGATTCTACCTTTCTACATCTATATATGCTCTGCTCTGGAGTTTTTAAAACTCTGGTAAATAAGAATAAAACACTATTTTGCGCTTATAACCCAGTGGAATCTCACTCTGGACAACTCAAAATTATTCTCCCTTTATATTTTTGCAAAATACATTTCTGTGCCCAAACCCTTTTCATATTATGAACTCTTAATTATATGGTGGGGCTGAATTTTTAGAAAAATTACCAAATATTGACATATACCCCTCCTCTCCATATCCCATACTTTTATCCATAACCTGCTTGAATGCAAAAAAGAAAAATGTGGCAATTATGGAGATAAAATAATTATCATAACAAAATATTTTCTAGGTTATATACAATAAAGGCTGATAATAAATAAACTCATACACACATACATACATATATTATTCTATTTTGTTTCTTTTATTATTTCAAGTTCATTGAGGGTACAAAGAATTAGGTTATACTATTTGCATTTGTTAGGTAAAGTCCCTCCTATAATTGTGTACCATCCCAAGAAGTGTGTCATGCACCATAATCCCATCTCCCTCCATCCTCCCCTCTCCCTGCTCCCTCATTTCCCTACCCCCCACCTTAAGTTGATTTGACTTTTTCTCTTATGTGAGTATTTATTAGATCTTCTGCTGCTTTCATATCAGAATTAAGTACATTAGATTTTGGCTTTTCCATTTTTGTGATACTTTACTAAGAAGAATGTGTTCCAACTATATCCAGGTTAATATCAAAGATATAGTCTCCATCTTTTTTTAATGTTTAAACAGCATTCCATGGTATACATACACCACAGCTTGTTAATCCATTCCTGGGTTGGTGGGCATTTAGGTTGTTTCCACTTACACTTGAAACAGAATTGTCCAAATTTATTTGAGCAAGAAACACATTTACCCCACTAGTCTTTTATAGTAACACACAGTGGTGGCAGAGTATTCTATAGAATACATGATGGGCAAGCTTATGCAGGTACTTACAAAGGTTAAAATATGAATAGGTATAATATATTGAAGTATTACTAACTAAAAGGGATAGGTATGAGGTTACAAATAAGTGGTAAGAGAAATGTAAAAATAAGGATTTGTTCAGTGTGAAGATAGCACAAAATGATTACTGTCATCAGGAATAAAATGAGTGATTTTGAAGGTGGGAAACAAGTGCTTTTCTTCTTTCACTGAATAAGAGAAATGAGCAAATATTGAAGCAAGAAGTTTGTCAATTAAAAATGGACTATTTCTGATAAGATTCAAATATTAAGCATGGTTACAAAAGAAAAAGAAATGTATGGGATTTTAACTCCTAGAGGATTTTAAAGACTAGAGAGAAAATTCTCTTCAGTTACAATATAATTCTACCTGAATGGAGAAAAAAATACTCAAATTATATTTTTTTCTTTTTTATGAATAATCTCCCAAGTAAAACTACGTCACAGTTCACCTTGCAGTACATTCTTAGGTTACCGCCATTTATGTTATGCTTAAATTCTCATCTAAGATTAGAGAAAACCTGTATCATAGAAGGAAGGAAGATCATTTAGTAACAAAGATTTTGGTATTGGGTTACTTTTGACAAAGTAAAACAATTCTTGTAGCACCTGTCCTACAGCTCTTAAGCAGACACTTTTTATATATTATTCTCTTTTTGATCATATAATTCTTAAAGCTCCTAACACTAACTGTAGATTTCTGATGTACTGAATTCCTGATTTCTGTATTTTTTAAGAGTGTGCTCATCATATCTAAATTATCTGACTTACAACATCTGTACTTTACCTCATAGGTGTCTGTGAACTAGTTTGGCAATTGGTTCCAAGATATCTTGCTGTATCACATCTGGCTAGGGTTCTCTGTGTGTTGGTAGAAGAGGAAAAACAGAAATTTGGAAAAGAAAATCAGAGATTTATGCCTTAGAAATGTAACCCTTTAATTTTCATTACCAATCTTCTTTTTCCAAAGAAGAAAAGACTTTAATTTGTTCTGATATGCATGAAGACGTTTGATAGGGTCAATCTCCTTGTAACAAAACAGGAGAATCTTTTGACTAACAGCTTCTAGAAGGATTTACTTGACCCCAATGATTGTAGTTTTATAGTTAACTTCTATTTATTATAATTGATATTAAGTAAATGCTTATTGGAAAATAAATTTACTGGAATTTAAAATCTGAGTGTTATAAAAACAATGTCAAGTAATTGTATAGTTAATACTAAGATATAGTAAAATAACAGAAGTGTTGTGATCTTAGAGGTCTGATAAACTTTAAAATGACATACTTGAACAATTTGGTATTGGAAATTGGGCATTATTTGTGAGATCTAATTTCTTGAAATCATATATTATAAGTAAGTTTTCAGTTTTTTTCCTTTACAATAATAATTGTGGTTAAAGACATAGTATTGTGAAAAAAAGAATCAGTTATCTAATCAAATTCTGTGTTCTCTGAATATTTATCAACCCTAGTTCTCTTATTTTCAGACTTACGTTTCAAAAAGATCCTTCTAAAATCATACTGATACATTAAGAAACTGGGACTGTTTTGTAAACTTTAGACCATGCTCTAAGATTGTCAGAGATTCCGTGGTGGCAGAAATGGAGAGTTCAGCAACAAGAACAAAGATCTTTTTATAATAACAAGAGTAAAGGGCTTTTCTTCTCTACCCCTCCCCTTTCTTTTGACCTAAACAATTACACTTTTTAGACATGAAAAAGTTTTATTAAATCACAGTGCCTTGTAATTAAATTAGAAAGTCTTCAGATTAGGTATTTCAAAAAAACTGACTCAAAGAAAGAATATATTTATTGATTTCATATCTCTATATTATTTTCAACTATTAAATCTGATGAAATATATGTATCATTAGTATAATTAGAATAATGCCTTTTATTATCTGAATGTTTGCTACACATGTACTTCTCCTTAAAATCTGTAAGTTTTCTTTTTTGGACAAGAAAATGCTGCAGGTTTGCAGGTCACTGTAAGCTTGTGTTTTTTTTCTTCTTTTTTTTTTTTTTTTGGATACCACAGTATAATCCAGTAAAATAATTCCGGAACTCCCTAATAAAATAACTTTTCCATAAAAACAGAGGCAAATATGTGTAGATAATACCAAAAGGTATTTTTTCTCATATTTTTTATACAGCACACAAAAAATCTCATTCAAAAGTATCACCATCAGTGAAATGCAACAATTGAAAAAGATTCAGAATCATTTTAGAGATTTTCAAAAAATGAAACATAGTTTGGCATATCTGCAGAACAAATCTATTTAAACTCAATAGGGCACTTATCTCTTTTTTTCCCCCAAGGCAATCCTGTCAGATACAAAGTAGAGTAGCATATAGCAATTACCGTCATATTAAAATGACAAAATTTAGCTTCTAAAAGGGTTAGAGGACTAGGAGGGTAGGAAAGAAAGGAAGATTATAAACCACAGAGACACACAAAAGAAAACCATTAACCATTCATTCTTGTACATAGGAGAATTTAAAAATGCACTAAAGAATCTGGGTGTAGGTTTTACTATCACTTAATGGCAGGTATTTAAGGAAATCGGTTTTTTCCATTTAACCTTGGAATAGATAAGACTTTTCAGATTAAAAAAATATGTCTATGCAATGTAATGATTTAATAAAGAGTTTAAATGTTTTAATTGATGTTATTTTTCGAAAAGTTTAATAATTACAGATTGTTACATTCCGAATGTTTATGTCCTTCCAAAGTTCATATATTAAAATCCTAAACTCCCCAAGGTAATGATAGTAGAAGTTCAAACTAATATCTGTTATCTCTATTTTTGCCTTTTCCAGAATTTCATGGTAATGACATTGGAATGATATGGTAGTAGACTTTTAAGTTAGAAATGTGAGCTTTGAATCATCTATGACTTTTCATAATTTAATAGGTCATACTTTTCACTGGAGGGCAATGTTCTCTTGTACGGATGTATCATACAATGTTTCTTCATTCTGCTTCTGTAGAACACCATGATTGCTTTAAATTTGGGTGATTACAAATAAAGCTTCTATAAACAGTCTTGTACAGGTTCTGTGTATACATAAGTTTTCAAATGATTTGAGTAAAGGTCTAGGAATATTTTTTTAGGACTATACAGTAAGACTTTGTTTAGATTTGTAAGAAACCACCAAAATCTCTTCCAAAGTGGCTGCACCATTTTGCATTCCCACCAGCAACGAATATAGAAATATTGTTGTTGTTGTTCTTCTTTTTTATTTTTTTTCAAGAGATAGAGTCTTACTCTGTTGCCCTTGGTAGAGTACTGGGGTGTCACAGCTGACAGCAACCTCCAACTCCTGGGTTTAGGCCATTCTCTTGCTTCAGCCTCCTGAGTAGCTGGACCTACAGGCGCCTGCGACAAGGCCCAACTATTTTGTTGTTGTTTCAGTTTGGCCGGGGCTGGTTCAAACCCACCACCCTCAGTATATAGGGCCAGCGACCTACCCACTGAGCCCCAGGCGCTGCCCAGTATTTCTGTTGTTCTACTTCCTCACTGTTGTCAGTGTGAAAGGTAGAATTACTGTCTTTCATTTCTGGGAGGTAAGGCTCTTACAGTCTTTTGTATTAGAGAGCAAACCTTTGTTATGGAGAATATCCTGGGTGTATTTCCTAATGGTTACTATTTCCACCCTTCTGCCTCTCACTTTTCTTAGTTTAAAGTCCTGCTGAAATTCCTTAAAGTAAATTAATGAAAGTAGGGCCCCCAGAAATCTTTCACTTTCATGGTAGTTTACAATCATCCTCCAATAGTTCATGAAAATCGTCATTTAAGTATTCCAGGTAGTGTCTGATTTTAGTGGTTTCTACTCCAAGTAAGCTTATCTGGACTCTCATCTTGTGTATTCTCTTATTGCTCCAGATTCTAGGGCGGTGGTTTGTCCAGAGATCTGAATTCTCCAGCAGGAAGTTAATTTTTTTTTTTTTCAGCTGCACATTGGAGGAATAACAGTTGTCTTGAGCCACACATTAAAAACACATACACTCACAAAGCTGATAAGCAAAAAAAAAAAAAAAACCCAAAAGTGTGTGTATACTTTCCACAGTATCTGACACCACGGTAAGCAAAACAGGCCTCAAATAATCTTTATCTGGGTCCCAGGCCACAGGTTGGACACCCCTGCCTAATGGATTGAGAAAAGTGGCTGATTTTCAGTTTGCATAGCTTTTATTTTGTTGTAAAGATGGGGATGACTACTTCCAAGCTACATGTAGAAACTGACACTTAAAAATCAGTTTCAAATAACATCTCTAGTTGTTAATTTAGAATGTATTTGCTGCTACCCTGAGATCATTGTAGTCCACTGAATCCTTTTTCTTTCAAAAATCTCTCTTATCATACTGCCTAAGCTTTTCTCCCTTTCAAACCTATGAAGCCATAAATCTTCCTGCACACTCATAATTCATTTTAAATGTTAAATGCTTTGAGTTCTGCACTCCTTGAGTCACTTCATATATCTGTGCCTCAGCGTCACAGGGTGGCATCTAGGGCTTGTCTGAATGATAGCGTAGTCTATTATGCTATGCTGGGTTATCTGTAAGATTACTTTCAGTGCTAATTGCTGAAGCATTATCTGAGAACTAATTAGAAAAAGAAGTTTGGGGCCCCATTCTGCATGTCGGACTGAGAATCTCACAAGTCCTTCATGATGGCTTCAATGCAATTACACTTGGGAACCATGGCTTAGGACAGTGTACCCTTTTAAATAATTCTACTCTAATTTTTTTGTAAATTATACAAATCATAATTTAATTTGTGTTTATTCTTTCTTTCTATTTGGTATTTCATATATGGTTTTCAAAAGTGTATGTTTACATTTATTTATACATGTGATCATTTGTATCATTTTCTCTAAATGGTGTAATTTAATTTCTCTAAGCATTGGGACTGTACCTGGGTAGAGCATATAGTACATCATAGATTCAGTTGGAAGAATTTGTCAGTATAAATGGAAGTAAGTCAATAAGGTAGTGTGGCTTCATGACAAGTTTTTATTTGTTGTTGTTTTGGGGGGGTTTGAGACAGAGTCTTACTTTGTCACCCTGGTTAAGGGGCTATGCTATCACAGCTCACAGCAACCTCAAACTCTTGGGCACATGCAATTCTCTTTCCTCAACTTCCCAAGTAGCTAGGACTATGGTCACCCACCATGACACTTAGCTAATTTTTCTATTTTTTAGTAGAGATGAGATGTCAGTCCTTCTCAGGCTGCTCTTAGAACTCTTGAGCTCAAGCAGTCCACTGCTTTGGCCCCCTAGAGTGCTAAGACGACAGGCATGGGCCACCAGGCAGCAGTGACATAGGTTTTTTTTAAATGAATTTGTAGATTTGTAGTTAGATTCTTGAAATTTGAACTGCCACATTGACACATGTATATGAAAATTTATATCAAATTATCAGTTATAATTATATCAATTTATACATGTGAACACATTAGAACATTTTTTTCCTGAGAAGCTTAAAATGAATGTTTTGGTTTTGGCAAGTAAACATTTGGATGTACCTTTACTGTACCACAGACAACCCTGTAGTCTACCTGCACCCATTTGCATTCAGTACACATAATATGTGATACAGAGCAGCATTTAAGCCAAAAATACATTATCAACTCTTCAAAGGGGACCCTTACATGATTTTTATAAGGTGAACCTAGCTGAGGTTCAGTATAACATAAATGATTGATAATTAATATGAAAAATAGTTTTACAAGTTTAGAAAAAGTTCTTTATTAAATTGAGGTGTATGTTGAGAAAAATGAAGTCAAGATTTTGCAGAACAGATTCTAGTGTGATTCTTCATAAAGTAACTATAAAATATGTACATATAACACGTCAAATTCATCTTCCCTCTTATGTCTGGACCAATAATTTTTTATGTAAAAGCCTTGGAGGGAAGGATACTAGGATTGAGGTTGTGATCTCAGTTTGATCTCAATAACACCTGTAAGAAAACTAACTCTGAAAATTATTACATATGCAGATTCCAGTCTTAGGCCAATAAAATCAAATTGTAGAAACTTATTTATTTATTTTTATTAAATCATAGCTGTGTACATTAATGCAATCACAGGGTACAATGTAGTGTTTTCATATATAATTTGAAATACTCTCATCAAACTGGTTAATGTAGCCCTCATGTCATTTTCTTAGTTATTCAGTTAAGACATTCATACTCTGCTTTTAGAAAGATTCACTTGTACCCTTGTAAGATAAACCATA